>JANQDE010000071.1:801267-814082 GCA_037157785.1 Cephalotes varians
AGTGTGGTTACATTGCATTATATTTAAAAAGTATGCTCCAGATCTCTCTTTTTCTCCCTCTCACTTGCACTCAATATAATGCTATGATTTCCCAGCAAGATATGTTGAAGAAATCCCGCAGATCTTCTTTTTCCTACTGTGTGAGTAGTCACAGGATCGATTTTTTTACACGATTATTTTAAAGTTCATTGTGAACGATTTCATATCAAATCTTCTAAACATGTAATTTATGAACTCTTAGCTAAATGGAAGCAGTGCCTTACACTCTTGCATAACGTTTGCAAGTTATTACAAGGATTGATAAAAATTGAGATACATCGCTCTTTTTATTTACATTTTTAAAACAGAGAGATCTACGTTACGAAATGTAACATCTATAATTTGGCAGACAGTTATAATTTCACCTATTTAATTTTTCTTATTCACCTTGCAATTACTTATAATACTTTGCCTGTATCATTTTGCTTAATTTTAAATATTAAAAAATTTTTCAATTTCACAAACTTTTTTTAACGTTAATGAAATCTATCTCCAATGCACAAAATGGCTGGAAAAGATAAAATGTAGCTAGTTGGCATTTTTATTGAGATGAATGTGATGTAACTAACGACTTGTATAGCATTATAGAGGCGAAATTAATAATTATATTCAAATAGTAAAACATAAGATTGGAGATATATGTTTGTCTGTTTTCTATTGTTCAACATTCCTCATTGATACGTATAACAAAATTATGATACAAAAAATGGTTGTGCCATTAAAATAAACTATATTAATAGACACTAACTACATACTAGATTCCTTGGTAGTAATAATCTCGTTGGTATTATCAACACGAATCAAAGTAGATGAATTTAATACAAGAGCTCTACCAAGAGTAGCAACTCGTTCCACTACACACGAGGCAGAAAGGCGTGCTTCGGCATCGTGATCCCAACATTCTTCCATTGTATCACAAATTGATGATAATCCCTGAAATAACACACATTTCAATTATAGACATTAAAAAGATTATAGACTATATATTCTTTTTAGTATTATATAGATTATATATTACTTCAATTATAGATTATATATTCTTTTTCAACTTAATTTGTTTAATTAAGAAACATTTTTTATAAAGCTATCAAAAAAAAGACTTTCTTACTAATAGTTTTTATGCAGATTTTTTAGTATAGCTTACATACATACATGTATGCATTCTTTGTTTTTTTAATATATAATAATTCCGTCGGAAACAATTAAAATAAATATTTTTGTACTTTTTTACTTACTGGATGTTTACGCCAAGTTTCTAAAATAAGCGGTCTCTCTTTTTTATGGACAACACTTTCTTGCATGTCTTCCAAAGTAGGATGGAGACCGACTTCATCCTCAAATGGTAGTCGATATTCTCCTATTGGTCCCTAATATTGAAATAAAAACAATTATCTTTTACTGTGCCACAATTTCTGAGATTTTTAGTACGTGATTATTTCCACTATGCATAACTAAATATATGAAAATAATACCCAATTTTTAATTTGTTATGATTTCATGTATAATCGCATTTTTATTAGCATTGTCCAAAATAAATTTTGGTATATTATTAGTTTGGTGTGTTTCAGTTTTCTTTCAATTTTTTGTAACAAATAATTCAAATTTAAAAAATTCACAGATTTGGATTCGAAATTCAATTTTTCGAATATTAAAATGCAGATTATCTGGATAATGTCCGGACGGAAGGATTAGATAATCCAGAAAATCGGATATCGGATATCCAGGTAATTGTTTCCTCGATACCCATACCCATACTTATAGCTTTAGTCTTGAGAGCTCGCAGTTCAGCAAAAATTCATGTTCTCTGTAAGATATATTGCACATAGTATATATTACGTACATTTTGTACAGTACATCTTGAAGCTAATTCCCATAGAACTAACCCACAGGCATACATATCAATTCGTAAAAATGAATCTCTAGTGAAATTTATTGCTCCTTCTAAAACTTCTGGTGCCATATATCTTCGAGTTCCAACCTATAAATAACAAATTATTATTATTATTATAGTTATTTTTTTACCAACATAAAAATCATGACAATATATGCATTACCTGTCCGTGTGTATCGCCACAAGGTTTTCCCGGATGAAAAATAAGTGCCAAGCCAAAATCTGCTATACAGGCACTCATGTCAGCCTTCAGTAAAACATTTTTTGACTTAAAATCTCTATGAGCTACAGCTGGTTTATAGCCATCTGCTTTGTTAGCTGGGATTTCTTCATGTAGATGCATTAAACCTCTGACAAAAATCTTGTTATTAAGGATTGAATGAAAACTAACTACTAATAACTTAGTAAAAGTGTTGTTCTATTCAATTTACATGTAATTTTGTATGTAATTAGTTGTTTCACTAACAAATTATTATCATTATTGTTAGAATTGTTACCTTGCCATAGATTCTGCAATTCTACACATCTCAGGCCATGTTACAATATTTGCTTTTAGGTAATCACACAATGAACCTTTTTCATGATACGCTGTAATTAACCAAAATTCAGCTTGTAAATTATCTCCACGCTTTTCAACACCTATAAAGTGTAATATATCTTCGTGATCCATGTGTGCAAGCTTAAAAATCTCTTGTTCAGTCTGCCAAGATTGTTTATCTTGGATGGGAAAAACTTTAACTGCCACGATTTCATTTTTGAATTGAGCTTTCCAAACTGCTCCGAAACGACCTCGAGCTTTAATTTCGAGAAGTTGTATTGGTCGTAAGCATAGATTAGGTGAGGGTTGTGGCAATGGTACAGGTTCCAGCGTTGGTACCTAAAAAATTTATATTTTCATAAATTAAATAATACATTTTACAATTTTGTAATAATCTCACAATATAACCTCGTTAAAATAGCTCAATTTCCGACGACGATAAAGCCACCAAAAAGAAAATGAACTAATCGTAAGAAGCATAGGAATTGCTATTAAGAGGGCAAGTGTTATTGCTTGCTGCTTTGTATCGGGCACAGATTCAAATTCTGAAAAGATAATCATTTAAATATTATTACAAGTGTATTGTAAAAGACAAATTTATTTTCAAGTAAAATAAACACTGTATAATTAAATAAGACTGATACCATGAATAACAGATGGTTCTATAGGCTTAGTAGTTGGTTGTGGAACCCAAGAGAAGTTTTGGTTACACATGTTACCTTCACAACAACAAAAATAGAGGTCATTTTTTCTTCTCATACTATTTTCTACACAAAGCGGTTTACCATAACAATCAGTGTTATCTAAAAAGCAACCCTGAAAATAATTTACAAGATGTATAGAAAATATATTTAACAACGAGAATAAAATCTATAATTATTAATTTTTCAGTAAATTATTTCAATAAATTTTAGCACGAGATCTTAAAATGTTAGAAAAGAACTACATCAAATTATAAAGTTGATATTACAAAATAATTTTTAAAAAATATATAAAATTTCACAATACTTTTATTTCACTTTTAATGTATGTTTTAATTTTACTTTTTTCTTGATCTTTAAAATTTGCTTCATTTTAATTGCATATATATAGTGACACATTAAATTATATATGATAAGTATCGTTATATAAATAACCAACCTTTAATTTAATTATGGTTTCTTTAGTAGTACTGTTCATTGACCATAGTACATAACAATGATTACGTTTCTCCAAATCATGCAGGACACATTCTTCTCTTCCTGAACATTCTTGTTCATTCTCTGCACACATTGTGTCATTATAAAATTCGCAAAAGGCTGAGCCTTTAATATCTTTTGCAGATATAGTTCCTGAAATAATTAATTCAAAATTAATAATCTTTGTATTTAACATTAATATATAACATTAAATTGTAGTAACTGTTTACCTATAAAGCTTAATTGCAATTATTTTTATTATCTAATAACTTATTTAAAATACATTATAATATTAAGATAAGATTAGAATAATATTATGATATTATGTCTCTGCCAAAAAATAGACAAAGATAGAGTTTGTTTCTTCTCACATATACAAAACATTCTATAACACTTATAAGATATAGACATAAAGTTGCTATAATTAGCCTATGTACTAAACTTGCACAAAATTTAGCATACAGGACTTTGTCACTGTTTGACTGAGTATAGTCAGAAAAAAATCTCAAACTATCACTGTAATTGTCTCTACAAACTATTTTCTATTATTTATCTGCTTATAATTTACAAAGCAAAAACAGTGATGTAACTGAACATAGGAACAAACTGCTGGGTAAGTTTCAAATTTACAAAGAGAATTGAAGAATGGAAGTCAAGTACAACAAACGGCAACATAATTGTTTGTAAACGTATAAATCTAATGCAAAAGCATAAGATTATTGCAATTCCAGCTTTATTAGTTTTAATCAGAAGTGGGACGTTCTCTCTTGAATGTAATTAGTGACAATAAAGATAACTTCAACCAAGTTCTGAATAATTTGATTGGTTTTAACTTGTCAAGCTATTTTGTTAATATGAATAGAATAATCTTTCATTGTTTAATACATGAAGAAAAAGTTTACATTAGTAATAATGAAATATATAGTTAACAATTTTGTAGTAAGCAATTCTGTTCCTTGAATTAAATAATAATTAAGTCAATTGGAATTTAGTCAAAATCATCCTAAAATCACTTTCTTCYTCTTCTTTCCCTTCACCCTCTCTCTCGCTCTCACTCTCTGAAAAAGTTCTATAATCCTTTAAATTTTTCAAGAGTAAGAATTTGAAAAGGAAAAGTACAAATTTTAAATGATATATTGCTATATATATATATATATATATAAAGAGTGAGAGAGTCTGTGTGTGTGAGTTTTTACCTGATAATCCCAGGAAGATGAGAGGCAGTATCGTCGCATATACGGACATGGTGAGCGAATCGTAAAAGCATACCAGTAATTTTGAGTCTATTAGCTATTAAGCAAATTGTAGTAATTTATCCGCCGACACATCTCTTCCTTTCTCTCTCTTCCTCTCTTTCTCACTCTTTTCCTCTCTTTCTCTCGGTCTCTCTCTCTTTTGTTTTCCCTCTTCCACCTTTATGCAGAAATACGCACAGCAGATTTATGTCATTTTCAACGTCAAATCATTGCCAGTCTCGTAACCTCCGAACAAAAAACATACTCCTTTTCTTCTCTCCTGTTCCTTTCTCTCGACACGTTACGCGACACGCTATCGGCGCAATTAACTCACACGCGGTTTTTTAGTTAAATTAGGAAAGGAATTTCATTTTCGGAGTTCAAGTTAAAAAGAAAGTGGAGCAGACGCGTGAGACGCACGGAACGATGTGCCGGGTACAGAACAGCTACGAACTGTACACTTATCATCGACACGAAAATACAACACGGCGAAACATAATATCGCGGATCGTGAGAATAAAGCCTGAGGGAAAGAAGACATTTGATGTCTAAAGTCACGGTCTGCTTCTAACATGGCAGTCTAGCGCTTTTCCCTTGGTCATTGATTAGATATTATCTGGAGTCGCCGAACTGCCATATTTCAGATACTCCAGCGCACGCAATGCCATCTGAACGACAATCCTATGATATTTTTTTCTAGACGCGGAAATACGAAGTTTTGTATAAACTTGAATTTTTCAGCGATTGCAAAGATGACTCCGAATCCCGATTAACTTGATCAATAATAAGTTATCAAGCAACACCTGTATTATTTTACTAACATAAATAGAATTATTAAATTTTTTAGAAAAACTGGAACAAGGAAAGATTAGATTAGGAACAACGAATTATATAATTAGAAATTTTTTTCTGCCAGTAGAAGTGACGTATAATTAATATTATTAAAGTTGTATGTATATACCATCTTTTATAATATTTTCATAGAGTAATACAAGATAAATAATATTGAAAACTTTACATATAAACATATGTACAACATTAATGTAGCGTCTTACATTGTAAAAATATTTTTAAAGAAAATGAGCCATTGGATCTTCGTCGCGTTTGCGTTTCATTTGATATGCTTCTATCTCTTCAGCTGTCAATTCTTTCGTTTCGTACATGCTGTTGTATGGACGTTTCCTCTCATCCATCTTCAACATCTTGTCCGCTTGCTTCGCATTTTCCTCTTCTTTTCTCAGGGCTTCTTTCAGTTTGTCTTCATCTTGTTCCGCATTATTCCGTTTCTTATTCTTGCGATTTTCTTTCCACTTTTGTTTTTTCAATTTTCGTTTAGCCGCCTTACTCTGCTTTTCCATTCTATTTTTCGTATCTTCATCCTCGGACGCAGATTCGCTGCTGGAGGAACGAACGTCATCTGCTGTAACTAGTCTATCATTCATTTCTTCCAGCTCAGACGGAATTTTATCCGACATAGCGTTGCTCACTGCTTCCACCGCTTTCTTTCCTGATTCTCCGGTGCAATAGGAATTTTTAATGAACGAATAACAACACTTGTAACCCCATTTTCCATCTTGCCAGTAGGAACCCCAGATTGTTGTATGATTATTTGGATAAACATCCTCTTCGTACTTGGATCGTATCACCTGTCTATCTTGTCCTTTAATTATTTTACCATACCTCGAATATTCGACGTAATGCTCGGTCTGTGCCAGTAACAGGGATTTTGGTGGTGCTTTGAGATGCTCTTCACCACCATAACGCTCGATTACGCTGTCACGTGCCTTGTCTTTCAATTCATCGCGTTTCTTGTCATATTCCTGCTTCAATAGTTCTAACTTTGTAGGTTCGGCCAATAAATGTACGTCGACTCCTTTCTCATGCGCCTCCCAAGCAAACAATTGTGCATTGGCATGCTGTTGCGTGTCTCCTGAGAAACGAGCCGAGTTTTCACCTTTGAAATCCACTTCGCGATCCGTGCCGGCGTAAGGATTGTCTCGCATGGATCTGGTCTTCGGATCGTAATACGCCGAGTTCGGATCTAGATTGCGCAGATACTTGGCAGTATCCTCCCGAATTCGGAGATTTCTCACGGTGATGCGCTGCTTGGAGTCAACCTTTGTACCAGGCATATCCACTTCGTCCACATATTTATCTTCGTCCTTGTCCGAGTCTTGCTCATCGTTCTCTTCTTCCGCATTGAGTTTCTCGGCACGCATCTGTCTCTTGGCCTCTTCTATCTTCTGGTACTCCTCCACGATCGCTCTGTGCTCGGAGGGATCGTAACCGGCCCACCTGTCTCTTTTACCGTCATAGTCCATAGACAGTTCGGGCTGAGTAAATTCATCCGGCGCTATCTTCGAATTTGTGTACTTTGCGCCAACCTTGCGTGGTCTCTCCATACAGTCCTTTCTCTTGTGAGTCATCGCGCCACAATTCTCGCAAGCGCCCTTGCGATATTTAATAGCCGTTCGCGAGACATCTACCCCGCGATTGTACCACGCGTCTATGGAGCTGTACTGTCTCTGTTTCTCGGGTTGCGGCCTCTGATGCTTCAGGGTGGGTCCTTGAGCACCGAAGTACCATGGTGTCGCACTGATGTATTGGGGGATGTGCGGATTGATATCTTTACCCTCTTCGTCGACGGCTGCGGGGGCCGTACCGGCCTTTCTCGCCTCCTCGAGCTCCTTCGCCTTTCGCCAGTCTTCCCTGCTCTTCTTCCGCGGTTCGTCATCGAACGAGCTCTTGTTCTTCAAGATACTCGATACGGTTACGTTCGCCGACGAATTGGCCATTCTGTCGCGAATCAAAACTGTACTTATTTTTCAAAAAGGCTTTCACGTTTGTTAAGTTGTTCACGTCTACTTACATCTGAATCGGTGATAACGAGGCCGCTTGTGAGGTTACCTTTTTTATTAACAGTAGCAAGTATATTTTTGAACCATCATTAAACCAATAAACATATGATGCGATTTCTAATGCATGCAATCTAGTAAATTACTAGAAATTTGCACCATACAGCACGCAGCAATGGAGGAGAATCCTCCATTCGTTGGACGTGCCGATTGGCTAGTATCACGCATGAGATTACACGTTGCTAACCTGACTACCATTTTCCAACATTTTCGTGTTTACAAAATGCTAAATAATTGAAACAGCGGTAAACGTGAATTAATACGCAGTTATCTGATGTATATGACAGTGAGCTTGTTTGATGTAAAAAAAGATATATCGAATTATATTAAATTATAAATCACATACAACGCACAAACGACAGTGCAAGAGGATAATACAAGAGTTATCAATCTTGCAATACATTTGTGCACATTCATCTTCTACAAAAAAGATGTGGTTCTATTTTGTATTCGTTATTTTTGGCATTCTCGATGTCGCAATGGCTTCCAATAAGTTCGATTTCGGTGACACTCTAGCACTGATCTTAGGGTTAACTATTGCGATTGTCGGATTTTTCGCCTGCATGGGGGCTTATGCGAGAAGGCGAAGTCATTTTGAATCCTTGTGATGCTTTGCAATCTTTTTAAATATATTTAATAGTAAGTATAATGTTTAGTACTCAGATTTTTCATCTAGAACACAAATAGGCTATTTGAAATTTTAAAGTTACTTCTATCCTCCCTCCCCCAGGATTTTTGTAATTCAGTTGTAATATATTTAAAATGTCTCTTTGTAACACAAGAAAATTATCGTCTGAACTGTTTATTTTTATTTAGTTTTTGGAATATATACACACACACACACATTAATCTGTAATACTTTTTGCTCTGTCTTGTATGTTTGTTATTAATATTAATTAATATCAATAACATAATTCTTATTTATTTTTATTTATATAAAATGTGTATGATACTTGTAAGATAACATAAAAATATTTTATTATTAGTAATGATACTTATATAATTCTTATTATAATTGCAGTAAAGGAAATCTGACGAATCAAAGAAGATGACAATTAAAAAGAGCAATTTCAGGTTTTCTGTATATATAAAAGACAGCTTCTAAAAGATTTGATGTTTATGAAATATATTGTAATAATGTATTAAGTTTGTACATAATATCTAATATCTATTTTATAATAAAGAATGTGAGTAATAAATAGCATATTTATATTATTCTAATATTAATATTAATTTAATGATAGAAGATAGATAGATTGCAGTGAAAGACAACTGATCTGTAGTATCGTATGTTTATTTATTTCTCTTCGTTAAGTTTCATTGTAATAATTTTTACATTTAACATGTCATTTGATGAAGGTCGTTACGTTTCAGCCTGTTTTGCAATATTGTACGAGATATAGATATATTATTAAAATTGTTTTAATAGCATTTTGATAACTGTTTTTAATAAAATATATTAATAATGTTTTTATTTTGTAATAGAATCTTCAAACAAATCTTCCTTTAAAAAAAAAACCAATATAGTCGAATTGTATTTTCAGACTGTTTTAATACATATCAAATTGATTATTCAAAATTATATTTTTTAACCTCTGTTTCTTTGTGATTGTGAACTTAACTATCATTCTTTGCTTGAAATTTCACTTTTTTTCATTACAATACAATTCTCTGGAAGTAAACTCTTATTTTATACATATAATAAAATGTGTATTATTCCCAATAAGCTGAATATAATTATTAACGCAATGCAGAAACGAATCACATTGATTGCCGGAAGAAGCACTGATGGATGTTCGATCTTCGAAAATTCGAGCCTTGGACCTAGGAACGGATCACATTGGCTGCCGAAAAAAAATCCAGTGAACAAGATATCCTATCTCAAATAAAAGAGTTTAGACATGAAAAATACGAGGACAAGAGATCCTAGTAATTTAATATTTTCATGATTAAAGAATTCCGCAAAATTTGTCAAGAGCCATTCTTTACAAATAAACTTTCGTTTATTAACTACTTGCTATCTATTTCTTAGATATCAATAGGATGTCAATAGGATTTGACATAATAAACAGTCATTTCTAATATCAAATTATACGACTGAGACTTGTTAGATGTAACGCAACATCAATATTTAAAAAGAAAGAGAATATAGCTGTTTATGAATGGATTACCGAAAAAATTTCATTGTAATTTAAACTCTATTAAAAAACCAATGTCTCTACTAAACTCATACAGTACTTAATAATGACGATTAAATAGGCATCTACATATACATATTTGTCTCATCTTAGACGATAATCATATAAAGAAACTAATCTCAAGTTCACGTAACATATATAATAAACTATTGCAATTATGGGAATATTTCAACATATTTTAATATAATATCATGATATAAAAGCACCAAAAAAGCCTTATACTTAAAAGGAGGTTTAATCTCAGCACAAAAATCACCAAGGATGATTTTTCAGAGTAGCCATGAAAATTGTGTGTCGAAACGAATAATTTAAAACACTTCCTTTTCCAGTCACAATACTGATAGCCGATCGTGCGATAATTATGAACGATTTTCAGTATTATTAAACAATATTGATGCAAACAAAAAATCCATAAACTTAATTTAAAAAACTAATGATAATGATCTGTTGTTAAAATGTATAATATATTCAGCAGTCATTGTAATTGAATTAAAATTATAATTGAATGTTTCGCTACCTGAAATGACGTGTCACAGATTACCAAGAACTAAAAAGAAAATTTTTAATATGTTGCTCCGTTATGTTGACAGTGAGTACATAACTTAAATCGATTTTAAAAAGGTAATAGTCGAACTGTCAACACGCATTTGTCGATGGTGGCATCAGATAATTTTATCTCGGTTACATCATATATCAAAATAAACAACGGTAGATAGAACAACTACTACCAGCTTTAAAAGAAGATAATAATCATCAATATAGTAAACGAGATATATGGGTTTGCTAACTAGTAACACATGACTTTTTTCTTTAATTGAAATAGGCAAAATCGCTAGAAATACATTAAAGCATAACAGTGACTATATTAATCATATTTCTCTCTGCCTATTTTTTACCTCCAACACACATACCCGCACAATTACGCATTCGCGATACATACTCGCATAAGCTACATACATTCTCTCTGTCTCTCCCAATTTCTTCTTGCCCTTTATCCCTATCACTCTTTCTCATTCGATCTCTATTTCCGATACATCCAGCATACAGTAACAGTTATACATATACCGAGCAGAATGGCTATATGCCATTTCGATCGTAAGACTAGCGGAGGCCTGTACTAATGTGAGCTGTGCTACTAAAGGAATCGGGCGATAGTAAAATCCCTTAGAGGTCTCAGCGAAGGAAGATTTTTCTTTTTTTCTTCTTTTTTTGTTTTTAATGCACAATCGAAGCACAGTACATGTAAAGGCCTCTATCTCAAGTTCCTGCATTGCATTCGGAAAATTTATAATATATATATATATATATATATATATAAATTTTATATATATTATATATATCGCTTCTTCGCAGTATCTTCCCACATTATTTCCGCTGCGAGGCACATATCGTAGTAATATCATGCACACGCTCAGATAGCGAGAATATTTGATATTTTGTTTAATATACGCAAGTGCGTCGTACACCGAAAAACATTATATATGATTCCACTCATGTTCTTTCCTTTTTTCGCACCTTTATGATAATGTCTAGCAATGGTGCGCACATTTCACAGTAAATTATATATTCGGATTGGATTACATTCATGATAACTATGCGATACTCTGCACTATAAACAGTACTGAGCATTAAACTAAGAACGAACGCAGATCGATCGAAAAATATAGAAGCGTGTAAGCCGAATGTTGCGTTATTGATCCGAATGCGAAGGAGGAACCGTTGAGTTTTCGGCGGTGGTCGAATGGTGCAGCTCCGCCGTCGGAGGCGTATCATCACGCGAAGAATTTGCCACGTGAGCTGTGGCGGGTGTCGCCGGCTGAGATTGAGTGGTGGGCGGCGTATATATCAACCGATAACCAGCTGGCAAAAAGAAACCGCCATGAGGTGTGCAGCTAAAAGTCTGAAAATTCGATAGCGGCTGACCCTCGTGATATTGAATATAGGCGCTTGTCGCACCGGATATCGATAAGGGCGCGGACACTGGTAACGGCCCGACAGTTGACGACGGGATATTTATTCCCTCTGACAATATAGGAGCAAATTGATACTGCGTCGGATTTCCAGCCACCGTGTTGTGCGTAGTATCAATGCTCTCGGATATATCATTCGAGCAGTTATTACTCTGCTGAGAAACTACACTTTGCATATTTTCAGAAGGCACTACTGGAATTGGGATAACATAAGCATGCGGTATTCCAGCCGATGCCTGCTGCGGTTGAAGCTGCAGTGGAGTCTGCTTCAATTTCTGCATAGCCAATCGTAAAGTCTCATCTGTATCCGGATAGTTGTTCGATCCTTTTTGCAATGGAGTCTGTGGCGCTGTGCTAAACATCAGATAATCCTCCGTTCCTGGAATTCTAGATCCTGTCAAATGACAAAATAACACATCAATAAATATATATTGTATATTTGACTACACGTACGCACGCACTCACACGCACACGCGGAGTGAAGAAAAGAAACCCTGAAAAATCTCGAAAGTTATAAGTTTTACAGAAAAATGTTTCAGACAAAAATTATAAAGTTTAAGAAATAAATATATTTATTGATCAGTTTGATTTTGGGTGGCGTTGTCAAAATCAATTTAAACTCTTAAGATTGAGTTTAATTGTAATGTTTGGAAAAGTCAGCAATAAAAAATGGAGGTTCAAAAAAAAATCGATGTGATCTTGATCTAACTTTGATGATACCACTCAAAGTCAAACTGATAAGATCAGTACATATATCTTTTTAAAACCTGCAATTTTTGTCTGAAACAACTTTTTTATAAAACTTATATTTTTTTAGATTTTTCAGAATTTCCATACTTTCTCTCTCTCTC
>JANQDE010000071.1:814107-825361 GCA_037157785.1 Cephalotes varians
TTTTCGTACTACTGACCGGAGATATTTGTTGCAACAGTATGGTAAAGCAATGGATGATGCTGATGATGAAGCGCACTTGCTTGTTGCTGTTGTTGAATAAGCAATTGTAGCTGCTGTTGTTGGAAACGTTCCAACTCTTCTCTATGTCTTCTTTGCAACGTTTCTAGTTCCAAAGTTTGTCTATACATAATAAAAATTATTTTATATCCTTAAAAAATAGGTAAATCATAAATTAATCTCTACCTCAAAAACCTAACTTAAATTTATCTTTATCTTTTCAGTTTTTGATATGTTTTAGATATATTTTTCTGAGTTCTGTGTTAAATAAAAAAAAAAAAGAAATATGCTCTCTTAAGTGTTATATTCTAAATAATTTTACCTCTTTATAAGTAATTGATATTCTTCACTTGGTGTAAGAGCTATAAATCTCTCTTCTTTTTCAGACTGTAATGTCAGATAATAAGTTATTATTATCATCTGATTATTATTTTCTATTATTCTTATTAAAATAGTTAAGTTCACAATTTTTACATTTTTATATTTAACAATAATAATGTTATAAAACTTACTTCAATATTTGAAATATTAGTACCATGAGTTGCCTGTACAGTTGGAGGGACAGAATTCTCTCGACTGTTAGATATTTGAGCAGGTACACCTATAATTAGTAAATATATATCCTTTTGTATGTATAAAGACGTTCTTACATACTTTTTTACTATGTTAATTAATTTTTATTCAATTTTCATTGTTTAAATAAAATCTTTTACCATGATCATCTGTATGATGAGAAAGAATGTTTTGTCGTTCTAAAATTTTTAATTCTTCCGTTTGTTGTAATTGAGACCTTGTAGAATCAATACTATGTTGATTAATAACAACATTATTATGAACAGGTGGACCAGCAACTTTGGAAACCACAAATCTTGATATTTTTCTAGTAGGTTGAGTAGGGTTCGCTTTCTGTATCAACATATTCTAAAATTAACTTTTACAATATCATGTGAAAAACGATGCTTTATCCGTATAAATAGTATTTCAAGTCCGGCCACTGTTTCATTTATTTAAAATGATTTTTAAAAATCTATAAAAATTGATAAATATACTTTCAAGTTTGTAAAATAAATGTACTTTATCTTAGAAAAAGATAAAATGTAAGGAGTGGGGGGGAGGACCCTTCAAAATTATGAGAAATTTTCATGGATAGAAATCGATCGGACTTGAAATAGCCCCGTTTGTATAGAACGAGTTAATATTCCACCATTTTAAAAAGCAGACATATTATAAAACAATTCCTATAATTTTGGACATGTTTATGTTTTAGAAAGCAAAAAGTATAACAGCCAACCAATAAATGCAATACATATGAAAATAAAAAGATAAATAATACAAATGTAAATATATTATCAAAAATATTGCAGAAAATTACCTCATTAGTAATGTCTTGGAATTCTGCCTGAATTGGAGTATTGGAACCAGACCGCGATGTCACGATGTTAGGAGTAACAGTAGCTACAGGTACCGTTGACACTGGATGAGTGGTTGTCAATAAATTTTGCACGGATTGTTGCGCTTGTACGGATATAGGTGGTGTTAACGGCTGAATCGGAGCTGTTGCAAAAATCGATCCTCTATGATGAATCTTTGCTAATTCCTGCTCCAGTTCCTGTAAACGGGATCCTGGTCTTTGAGCTCGTATTTTTACATTTTCTTTGCTTGGGCTCATATTTTCAGATCCTGCGGGAGCTCCTGGTATTGGACTATCAAGAGAACATTCTATATTCTGGAAAGAAATTTTATGCTGCTACTTCTGAAACGAATCATCAATTGCACACATCAAGTATATACCGTAAAGAACTTACATTTTGCGAAAGTGCAAATGCACCAGAACTGTCTTGCGTTATAGTGGAACCCTCAATAGTCGCTTCAACTTGCGTATCAGTAAGAATAGTGGAGGAATGTATTGTTGTTTGAGGAGATAACGAACATGTGGCATTTGTGGACGAAACCGGCATGCCAATATTAAACAGTTTCTGCTGTAAAGAATGCATGTACGCGTCGTATCCTCCAATCATCTGATTATTATGAGGCGTTGCAGGATAACTTATAGGTGGTGTACCGACATTCAGCGATTCTGACGGCTGACTAGTCACTTGTACAAGTTTCTGATGCAAGTCAGCTATAGTTTGCGGTCCTGCGCCACCTCCAACATTTCCGATGCAGCTTATATCCGACATTTTGTCCAATGAATTCTGTTGACTGAGTTTGCGGTGCTGCTGTTGCTGCTGCTGCTGTGGTTGCGACAACTGTTGTTGCAGAATCGATGTAGCATCGATGGATTCAACAAGAGTGTGCTCAGGCGTCACATCGTGACTAGAATTTTCATTTTCGGATGTAAGTAATTGACAATCGGAACTGGTACGACGTATACTAAAATGATAAAATAAATTTAATGCAAGCTATTTGACATGTATTGTGTCATTTTTCTTCTATATTATAATAAGATTGATAAACGAACATACCAATTTGAACTTGAAGATTCCGAATTCTCAATTTCCAAAGGTTTTGAAGGATGTTGTTCTGGAAGCTTTAAATGTAAATGTGATTGATCCAATAGGACGGAAGATTCGGTGTGTTGTTGATCTTGCATAATTTGCTGATGCATTTGTGGCTGCAAAGAAATTTGTTGTAACTGATTTGGTTGTATATGCGACTGTAGCTGATTTGGTTGTATATGTCGTATCGGCTGCTGTAGGGGAGTTTGATTAGTCACAATCCACTTTCCTTGAGTAATTGATTGATTCGATACAGTCTGAAGAATGGACTGCATCATCTGTGATTGCGCATCAATCTGTTGAGGAATTGTTAAAGGAATCGACTGTGATATCGGCTGTACTTGATTCTGGTGAAGCATCTGCTGATTTTGAAATGTTTGCTGCTGAAAATTCTGCTGTCCCTGATAACCTTGATGCACGATCTGTCCTTGATAATTATGTTGAATAGGTGGTTGAATTTGCTGACTTGCTTCCGGTTGTATAGGCTGAAAATATTGCTCGGATTGTACAGGTTTGTCGACTGACATGGGAGCAACAACGTTAGGAACGGCGGCTGGTTCGTGACTAGTCAAAGGATGAGGCGTGGCAGATTTAGATTTCGGATTCGAAAGTATGTTTGCTAAATTTTGCGCAAGATCTGGAAGCGTCGAAGACACCTCTTTTGTCTTAATGGCGACTTTGGGAGCAGAAATATCTGCGGTAGCGACTGGGTGTACAGAGGCAGGTATGGATGGAGGTAAAGTTCCAGGAACATATTGCACGTTTTGATGAGAAAGTTGAGTAGCTTCTATAGTATTTTGCGGCAATGGTATTGTACCGGGCATGTCTTGCGGAACGACTTGTATATGTTGCATGTGCGTTACAGGTATATTAGTTGCATTCATAGTTTGTCTCTTTTCTTCGGTTATGTTGGATAATTCAGAAATTTGAGAGTCTGAGGTTACATTGGATGTAGTGGATAAACTCGACATTCTGCGATTTCGATCGTCCATAGTCGGTTGTATATGGCCCGACAACATCACATACTGCTGTGTCGGAAGTTGCATTTGTTGCGGAATAAATTGATGCACTGTCGGACGTTGGGCTTGCATCTGTTCTGCTTGCGTGTGCATCTGCATTATGCCCTGCTGCATAGGGATTTGCTGCTGTGAAGATTGCATCACAACGCCAGGTTGTATCATTGCTTGACTTGAATATTGTGCCTGCGTTTGAGCTATTCCATTCGAATGGAGTGGCTGAGACTGCAACTCCTGCGAATTAACCGGCACAAGGTGTTGCACACCAGTTTGAGGTATCTGCTGGGAAGTTTGCTGCGATGTTATCGTAGATCCTTGCATGATTATGGTATGCTGTTTTGCCTGTCCGATACTCGTGGTTTGTTGCACGTGCCCTGTTACCTGCTGCAAAGTTTGCATTTGAATAATGCTTTGTTGCAGTCCGATCGACTGTTGTCCTGGCTGCAAAATCTGTTGCGTGCTGTCTGTCTGTTCCATAGTATACGGAATACTCTGAACTATTGTTTCATTATTGTTAGTTGGTTCTAGCATCGTTGTACTCTGAATTTCTAAAACATTCGCTTCCATGTGCTCCTCGTTTTTTAATACAAGCTCCGCGTTGGCAACAGGTGCAACGGATTGCGATGCTGACTGTGACATAGCGATATTTGTACGATCTATGCTTTCACCACTAGTAGATGATTCATCTTCAGTCGCGATATTTTTTTGTTCGATCACAGGACTAACTAAGAAACGAGAAATTTTGCGCGTCGGTATCGTCAAAGTCGACACCTCTGCAATAACATCGGACGCATTTATCTCTTTAGTTATTCCAGATTCCTTTACGTCTACTACATCTTGCTGCTCTTGAGATTCTTTCGATGTTTCACTAGCGTGACCTGTGTTCACTATTGTATCCTGTATTTGAGTTTGAGCATGCATTGTAGATGTTTGGTAAGATTTAAAGGCCGAATTATTAGCGTCATCTTGAATATTATGCTGTGCTTCCACAACTGTTGCCGCAGACATTGCAGAAACGACAGTTTCTTGATTGTCTGTTGGATCACTCGGTATATTTGTAGGTGTTAAAGTGTCGGTATTTTGTGTAGATGTAGATGATCTTCTCGAAGCTTCGGCTGATGTATTTTCGGCACCGGCTTGACTATCAGGGGTCTGAACGACTTGTTGCTTCTCTAAAGTGGTATTGGCAATATGAGAAATAATTTGATCAATCGGCAACAATTTCGTTGGAGTAGAAGTGTTTGAAGTTTCGTCTCTCTGAAATGGATAAAATATTTATTATTGTTTTAAATGCTTATTAGTAATAGATAAATATATAATATAAATAATGATCGCGCGCGCGCACACACATACACACACAGTTAATGTTTAATATATATATATAATAAACATATTAACAATTTTACGTTATAAACTTCAAGATATGTTCTACAAAAAACTATTTTATAAAAAAAATATTACAAAAGGATCTTTATTTTTATTTACACAAATAATTGAACATCTTATTAAATTTTATTATCGTACAAGATGCAAAATATATTCACATACATATGTATGACAATAAAAAACTATATTTTATTGCAATATTTATAAAATGTCTTATCGACACAATAAAATAGATTTTTATAAAATAAAAATATGCAGAATTTTTTTTAATATATAGAATATTTAATATTAGATATAACGTCATTCATTGATAAATAGAACGGACTAAACTGAGTCGAAAAGTCCTTTAGCATTTTACAATTTTCTACTGGCACTGACATCCGCCATGCACTTATGTAGTCGTTGCCTTGTAGTAAGGGCCATTCTACAATAAGCCATAAGTCATAAATCAGAAATCAGAAGCAATAAATTGACCAATCACAGACAAATGTGAAAAGAATACTTGATTATGATTGATCAATTTATTGCTTCTGACTTCTGATTTATGACTTATGGCTTATTGTAGAAAGCCTCTAAATCCTATTCCTAGTGATCTCTGGACGTTTCTTGCCGTTTGCATTCAGCGGTTATTTGGAAATCTTTAGTAGCTAATATCTCATTAACTATTGCGAAAATTGTAAAATGTTACAGAATTTTTCGACTCAGCTTAGTGCGCTCTATTTACTTATGAACGATGTTACATCTAATATCAAATACCCTGTATGAATTAATAGTCAATGAATATCACACACAAAATAACAATGCATATACATAATTTCTTTGATACATATACATATACTGATGCAAGATGATCTGCAAAAAAAAGGATGTAAAAATATGATATAAATATGATCTCAAGAAAGTTCTGACATTTTCAAAAAATCTCCATTTTGATATACGGAAATCGATTTCTCATACGACATCACATGTCCAATATTTGTTTCTTTCTGTATGAAAGAAATCGCAAAAAATAAGAATTTTTTTTAATTTTGAAACTTTCTTAGATTTTTGCATACATAATGTAAACCTATAACAAGATAAAATTATAATAGCCTAACAAACGTCCAAATCTGAACATAATTGGTTGCATTGGTGTAAAATTGAGATACGTAAGCGTCCTCCGAATATATAATTCTGAAATGTAGGAGAAACGGGAGAAAGGATGGGAGGATCGATGAACTCACCGAACGGTGCCTACGGTGGACTTTGTACGATGATCGGTGGCTGCTTTGACGTGTTAGCGAGCCATGTCTCACCTGCTGCGTCCAAAACCATACATACTAATTATATGCATACTCTTGATTTTATTTTGAAAATATATGTTCCACACAAAGCCCCCTGCTATGCTATTTTAATACATTATTACTGGATATAATTATCCTGGATTATAAATTTTAAATGAAAATGTAAATTGATCCATTTGAAGATAAAATGATCATATTATTTATGTGAATCATTGTCTTGAACGCATTTACATATTTAAAGAATACATAAAAGTTTCATGTATAAAATAGCGCTCAGTGATGAAGAAATTAATGGAATTCTGCAAAATATGATGTATTTACATCATATACTGCACCTTTAATGATGACATTAATATCTTGTTTTTTAATAGCTTACAAAAATTATACCTTAGCTGTATCGAGACTGTGGTCGCGATCTCTGGGACGTCGACTTGTAACTGGGCTTCCCCCGGCAGATTGATCAGGCGGACCATGTGCTACCAAAGGTAGAGTACGTGTGGGATCCAAGCGCAATTGTTTGACAATGTCTTCAATTAATTCTACAAACGTCTCGCATTGAGATTGCGGCAATAGATTTTCAGCAACCTAAATATATTCAGACAGAAGAAAAAAGAGAAAATGATGTGAGACAGAAGATTATATATAAAATAAATCAGATGCTAAAAGATATGTCCTTACTAAATTATTGGCAATGTCCGTAGGTACCATATCATCTCGATCGAATTTAAAGGTAACAGTTTTTTGTTTACTCGTATCTAACTGGCACTCGACAGTCATTGATTGTCCCTCGCCACTACTAACAGACAAGACTGTTAATTTAATGCCTGGTTTCTTACGTTTAGTTCCTGAACGTTTTATCCGGCTTCTCTCGGAAGCAGTAACGCTTTCAGAATTTTCTGGCGTGATTCTAGAAAATATAATATTTAATCATTACTCGTAATTTTATTTTTCATTCATCTTTATTCTATCTCGTCTTACCCATCATTTGACGCTACAATCTGCTGTGCAACGCCCGTTGTGACTGGAACAGAGGCAGCAATTTGATCTTGCTGTAAATTAATTGATGAATCTGACGGTAGAGATTGTATCGAATCCATTGTATCTTGTTTTATCAAGGAAGACCTATCAGTCATGGGACATTGATCCGTATTTGAAAGAAAATGTTGATGTTGCTGCTGCAGATTAGACGATTGCGCTGAGACATTCGCCATGTTGGGCGTTATAGACATAGAATTGGGTATGACATTCGTGCTTTGCGAATACTGCATTTGCACGAGAATATTTTGTTGAGATTGAGACTGTGCACCGGTATTACCGAGTAAAGTAGACGCGTTCTGTATATTGGGAATCGTCGAAGTTGGAATATTTTGCATATGAGTCACAGCCGATGTATTATTGACACTTATACCTGACGGTATAGATGCCTGAACTTGACCTGTCGTTGGGATGTATTGCGACTGCGAGGATACAGGCACCGCGCCTGTGGGTAAACTTGTGTGAGAGTAAATCTGTGTCGCAGTTTGGGTGGATGATAAGATTTCTACATGACCAGAGGGATTAGATGTGGTGTATGTGTGAAATATTTGTTGCGGCATGGTTTGCTGATATAAAGAGCCCGCTGATACATATCCTGAAGAATTGGTAGCGCTCTGTTGATAATATTGTTGATTCTGAACAGGCGGCGAACCAACGGTATGATGTAATTGCTGAACATGCTGGAGTTGCGGTTGCGTCGCATATTGCTGTTGTTGCGCATGTTGTTGAAGTTGTTGATGCATATGCTGTTGTTGGGGTAATATTTGCATTTGAGGTTGCATCTGTTGCTGCATCTGATGAGGAATTTGTTGTGGGACACTCATTTGATTCAATTGTATATATTGTTGTTGCTGTAATTGAACATGTTGCTGCTGTTGCTGTTGCTGGATCTGTTGTGGAAATTGAGGCTGAGCCTGAACATTTTGTGGCGTTGAACATTGTGGAGAATTTGCATTCAAACTCTGCGGGACGTGCTGAGGATACTGTTGAGGATGTTGTTGTTGCTGCTGATATTGTTGTTGTATTTGCTGTTGGTATTGTATTTGCTGTGCTTGTTGAGGTTGCACAACTGATGTTTGCTGTTGAATTATTGGTTGTTGCTGAACTAATTGAACCTGCTGTGCTTGTAAATTATGTTGTTGAGCTTGTTGAGCGGTTGATTGTAATTGCTGTTGTTGAATGGGTATTTGAGTTTGTTGCAGTTGCAGTGGGACTGGATTTTGCATCTGTATATTAATATTAGACTGAATTTGTTGTTGCTGTTGCTGCTGCTGCTGCAATTGCATCTGTTGAAGAAGCAATTGTTGTTGTAGCAAGTTCTCGGCATTTGCAACATTAGTTGTGACATCTGTGACTGTAGCAGCAGTTTCCCTGTCTAAGCGTTCCTTTTCCTCTTTGGCTCTACGCTCCTCTCGTTCTCGCAATAGAGTGCTAATTTGCGATTTTAACATCTTAGCTACTGCTTTAGCGTCTTCTTCTAATATAAGGCTAGATTTCGCCATTTCTAACGCTACCTCCTCCGCGTTATCAGTCTGCATGTCAAAATCGAATTGTATCGCCTCATTTTCCTTGTGCTTGTTGCTGCGCTTTTTAGGATCCAACACACGCAATCTAAATTCAACACGCGATAGCTCGATATCCGCAACCGCCGAATCCCGCGATACCATCTCCAATTTCAATCCAACATCATCGGCGAAAAATTCATGATTAAGTAAGTCTTTAACAAGCGGTCGTTCTTCCTTTTTCAGACGTATACACATTTCTATGATATCACGTACCTCCGGGTTTTCAACTTTATCATAGCTCTGTGGCTTAACACCCTGCATAATACACATTGCTATTCAGAATGTCATATCATTTTCCTTGATTATATATTAAATTATATTCATAAAATTTAGAAAGATAATTATCTCTCCTATATAAATATTATTATCAAAAACAAATAGAATTGTACTATATTAAAATAAAAATTTAAAGCTGCAATACATGCTTACCGATACTACACGTTTGTATATTTGTGCTGGTCCTGTACATTCGGAATACGGATACTCGCTAGTAGCCATCTCGAGCATACACATTCCGAAGGCATAAACGTCAACTGACTCATCATAATGCTCCTCGTACATTTCAGGCGCCATAAATTCTGGTGTACCAATTACGCTTTTTGCAAAACTACGATTCTTCAATGTTGCAAGACCCAAATCACCGATTTTCACGCTACCCGTTGTACCCGTGATAAAAATATTATCACATTTCAAATCACGATGAATAATAGGCGGTGACCTAGAGTGAAGAAAGCTCAGGCCTTTCAAGATTTGCCGACACCAAGATTTTACTACTTTAGGATTGATCTTTTTGAACCTCCTCAAATACCTGTTATAATGCAATCAATTAAAAACATGTTACAAAAACATATGTTAACGCTCTATGAACATATAAGAATAAGAATAATAAGAAGAATTACGTTTTCAACGTTCCTGATGTCATAAGTTCAGTGACTAGTACAATATATTTTCTACGGGTAAGTGTAACTTCCCAATAATCATAAAACCTTACAATATTTGGATGTTGTAATCCCTTTAACATTTCAGCTTCTTCTCTGAATCTCAATCTTTCTGTTTTATTCAATTTTTTCTCCTATAAAAAATAAATGTTATTTTATTTCCATTATCTAAATGAACTTCAATCTTTAATTAATGTGTATTAAAATAATATATATTCAAAAATATATATATATTCAAAAATACTTATCTATAACATATTTTAAAAAGATATCTTACTGACCTGTAATTCACACCAAGCTACAGCAACGCCTGTTTGGGTATCTAACCCGCGATAAACAGTTTTGAAACTGCCACGACCAATTTCCTCTTCAAATTTCAGAAATCTTCCATCTGGTGAAATACCAACGGCTTTCTCTTCATCGTCGTCATCTTCGACAGCCTGCACCTTAACTTTCATTAATAAATTTTGCACGTCCTCCATTGCCATTGTTTTTTGCGATAATTTCTCATCAGCTTTAAAGTTTTCGTCAAGCAATGGACCGATAAAACCTTCCGCTGTTTCCTCCTGTATAACTATATCCTTTTCAGGATACTCCCTCATTTTCTCGTCTTGCAAACTTTTATTCTGTACTTCTTCCATCTCAGTGTCTAATGGTGGAACTTTGCCTAGTTTACTTAACGATTCATGAAGTGCCTGTGTCGCTACTATGTCACTGATACTAGTGCCATCATCATCATATATCGTCACTCTTTCTTCTTCCTCCACTTTCTCTACATCCACTGTTTTGATATCTGCATCTGTTATGTCCTCCTGTACCTTTGATGTTACAAATCTCGAACTTTTAATTACTTCTTCGCTTAAATCTGCGTTACTTTTGACCTTCGTTATCTTTTCTCTTTTACCGTTGCTT
This sequence comes from Cephalotes varians, assembly GCA_037157785.1. Taxonomy (NCBI): domain Eukaryota; kingdom Metazoa; phylum Arthropoda; class Insecta; order Hymenoptera; family Formicidae; genus Cephalotes; species Cephalotes varians. The sequence continues at coordinate 824,798 of JANQDE010000071.1, forward strand.
ACGGTATTCAAAGAATCTGTAGTCTCTTTATCTGTACTATCGTCACCGCCATCCGTACACCCTACTTTTCTACTTTTTCCTTGTTTACCTTCACTATTATCGTCTATAAAATTCATTTCTGTGTCTGTCGTAGTATCATTTAAATCTTTTTCTATGTTAGTTGTTTCAATGTCTTTACTACTATAATGTTCAATCATTTTCTCTGCCGAATTTGTATTTTTATGTTTCAAAACTTGTGGATCATTATTACTAATAGATCTACCACTGAAAGTAGAGCTCGACAACGATTTTTGCTTATCATTTACAATATTTTCCCGATTAACCGCGTGTAATTCGTGTATTGTAGATGATTTTATTGGTATAACATTTTTTCGTTCGAACTCATTTAAAATCACATGTTGTATATCTTCAATGTTTCTTGATGAATCGATACATTCTGTGAGAATATTACGTTCCACATTTGCTTCTTCATCCTTACTGAATTTTGCCGATTTCACTTTACTAATTGGTGTAGAAGGCGTAGAACTAGACCCTATATATATATATATATATATATATATATAT
>JANQDE010000071.1:825756-993602 GCA_037157785.1 Cephalotes varians
TTTTATACAATTTTATTTTGATCTTGAAAAATTTTACCTGGTGTTGCAAATGCATTCTCTGTTGCTGCGATTGCTTCTTCAGCATCACTGAAACTACGATCATTTTCATGATCTAAAGATGATGAATTCACACTTTGGGTAGATGATCGATCAGAGATACGCAAGGCAGATAGTACTTTCTTTTTAGAAGATGGCGAGCTAGTCGCAAGACCGTTGCTAGTTATAGATAAAGAATCAGTACTCTGATCGTGTCGCTGTGTTCGAATTTGCTTTTTGGAAATACTAGCAGAGCGACTTATATTGGATTGTACCTGCTTAAGACACATTAAATGATATTAAATTATAATAAAAACTAATATATGTAATATATTTTAATATATATAATAATATATATCATATATTTTGATACAAAATGATATTAAATCATATTAATATATATAATACTCAAATATATATAATAATCAAAATGACAATTTAAAGTATATTATATATACTAGTATATGATCTATATACTACTTTACTTAAGCTGTTTCTTAATGTTTTATGAATGTGCAACATTTCTATATTAATTTAGCAATGCAATTTAACTAACCTTTCTATCACCAATGTTGATACTAGGACCTGCTTGCGCGACAATAGATAGCTTTCTTTGGCGTCTGTGATTGTGTGCGTGGATCCTTTGGGTCGTTACAACTGCGCAAGGGCTTCCGCTTTCCTGAGAGGCTAAATGGCCCACTGCCAAACTAATGCCACTTTGGCTACCAGTGCCTCCACTGGCCACCAGCTTAGGACATAAACTAGACAAGCCACCGCCAGTTCCACCTGAAGAACGTTGCCTGTTTGTCTCATACCTGAAATTTCACAGAGAACTTTTATATTAAGGATAAATAAGATCTATTTTATTTTATATAAGATAAAGAAAAAGAATCAATTTCAATCTAACTTTTCCAATATTCATTTTACTTAGATCTTAGAAAAAAATATAGATTTAATTCAAAGTTCAAAACATTCTGTTAATAATTAGTAACATAAAAAATTATTGAGAAGCTTGTTTTCATATGCATGCATACATGTGTGTGTGTGTGTGTGTGTGTGTGTAAATATTCTAGCAACATTAAATAACTCAATAAGGAATATCATGTCTTTCCTATTAGAATTTTAGATTTATCTGATCATATCTTATTCTTATTTTAAATATACACATGCATTCTTCATGAAAAATATAAATTAATATTTATGTATAAAATATCTCTTTTCGTTTTTAAAAGTATAGAAAAATTTTGAAGGACAAAACTGTAGAATATAGAAGAATCGTATTATTTCTAAATCCGCTATATATACATGTGTATAATATATATTTCTATATTGTGTAGTTAGTAAAATATTAATATAAACTACTTATTTATATAAAATTGTTTATTTTTTATATATTGGTGCATAACAAGCTTACTGTGTAATTACAATTTAAGTATATTCTTGATTATCGAGAAAGAGAAGATTATAATCCAGTTAAAATAAACAGCACTAACAATGTTAGCTTAAATGTAAACTAAATAAAATACTTTTTAGTTTGCATTTTTTTAAATTTTATCATTAATATTTGACTTTGTATCATCAATTCATTCTACTCCTTCATATACAAAAAACAATTTTTCTAATTGCAAAATGTATTATATTAAACCATTCCACGTATCAAAAATGTAAAAATTCTTAAAATTTACTAAGTTTTTATTATATTTCTAGTTTAAACAAACGATTCAAAGGAATATAAATTTTATTATAACACTAGTTATAGTTATTAAACTAGATAGTTTAAAGCAAATAATTCAGACATATATTTTATTACAATATTGATAGCTTAAACAAACAAAAAGCCAGGTACAAACACCCAAATATTTGTATAATTTACAATGTTGTTTATTAGTAATATAGCAAAAATCGAAAAATGTTTAATAAAAGTTTAATAGCATCATAAAAGAAAATCTTATGGTGCGAAAATGGTGTAAAAATATATTAAAACATGTTACTAGTATATATTAGCTTACATTTATGCTTTAAAAAAATTCTCAAAAAAAAAAATATTTTTTCGTTTCCTCAGATTCATTGATGACAAAATATTGATAAGTATTAATTTTTGCATTAATTAGAAAATTATTTAATACATAGGGAGATATACATTAAATGCTTGTTGAAAATTATATTATTTCTAATGCAACTCGAATTGTCAATTTTGATTAAACTTTGTCAATAATTTTGAAATTATGCAGTACTCATAAATAATGTTTTTAAAGAAAATTTATATCTACTCTTCCTTGAATTATCAAGAATGTACTATAATAACAAAGTCACATAAATGCGCAATTAATAGAATTAATAGAATTTTGTAAAAAAAATCAAAATACTTAAAAAATTTAAAAAAAATTTATCGTAATTAATTAGAAAAGAGATTACAATAAAAGAAATAATTTATAAATTAATAATATGATGTAAGAAATGACAATGTAAGAAGCATGATTTTTGATACAGACATCATTATACCTGTCCTGCCTGCTGTGGCCAGATGAGAAAAATCCACGCACTGTATTGCCTATAGCTGCTCTCTTTTTCTCCCTATTTTTTTCTCTGGGTCCCCCAGATCCAATGCTCACCTGATGATCCTGACGAGTACTTTTATCACCCTGTAGCAATATAAGAAATATAAAGAAATTTAAAAATATCTGTATTTTTATTTCAGATACCAGATTAAACCATGATTTTAAATAATCTAATTTTTAATAATATACAATACATTTCAAGTATGCAATATATCACGGCATAAGTTTAAGAATATATTTGTCAAAGTGTAAGATTGTAAATAATACAAAAATATACGATAAAAATATATTGGAAAACGATATATTATAAAATCTTACCTTTAAACCAAGAAGCTTTATATTTAAATTGGAGTTTGTACTTGTCGGAACAGGACTTAAGTCACACCGAAGCCGTCTATGTGATTTTTCAACTACCGGGGGATCTTCGTCTATGTTCAATTGACTTCCAATCGGGAAAGCATGCGATTGCGATAATATATCGTCTGTACTGTGCTTATAATTGCTGTTCACTAAACTCACTGTCTTGCTGTCATTGCTGTAACATCTCGGCATTGCACATAACCAGCTTTACTTAAGATTCTATTTCACAAAATTACTTTCCCTATTCCCTTACGCTTCCATATTCAGCTTTGCTCCGATATAAAATTAATAAGATTCATCGCCTCTTCAAGATAATCAAATTAAAACTTTCTCGTGACTATATGTCTCTTAACGAGCAGTCTTTGTTATAAGATTTAAAATATCCGTATCTGTAACATTTTGGACTTAGACTATATATTCCTCTGTACAAATTGCTGAGCTAGCTAGCAAATTTCTAATGCCCAAGGAACTGAAAGAATCTGAAATCAGAGAACAATTTTATTCGTTATATAAAAAATCCATTATAAATAAACATTTTTATTTTAGCAACATAAAATTTATAAAAAAATTCTTAAAAGAGGTCATATTTTATGAAGAATGTGAAAAAATAACTATCAATTAAAAAAAGTAATACAATAAATATTTCAAATTAAAATTTTTTTTATTAAAATTTTTGGAACATTGCTGTAGCCCATTGTAATTTAAGAAAAGTATTGATATAACAAAGTTAATTGATACATTTAAAATGTATCAAAATTACTTTGCTACATTTTGTATCCTGATAAAAAGTGATTTATATTGTGGTCATAGAAATTAATATATGTAATAAATAAATAAATTTAATATAATTAGCTCGTTAATAGACAGCTATAAATATATATATATATATATATATATATATATATATATATATATATATATACACATATAAAATCTTAATCTAATGCATCAATAAATATCATTGCCTTCATTGCAGAGATTCATCTACTAGTTTGGTTCAATACTTGATGCATATTTACAAAATATTATTAATTAATTAAACAGTAAAAATCGATACAAGTTTATGGCAATGTCTCTAGTTATCTCCATCTTATATTAAGACATATCTGTTATCAAGTATCAAGTTACGAAAATTACCCGTTTAGCAATAAAATCAGAAGAATGAGATACGTGCGTATAACAGATGCAAACCCTAAACGGAAGTATTACTGCAAATCAATTTGCTATCAAACTATATCAACGCGTCAATGAAGGAAACAGAGACGTAGGAACACACACATTTAATGTTTTGATCGGGAACATACACGCGCGAGCGTATCACAAAGAGACACGAGGAGACACGTTTGTGCCGTTAAAGTCGCAGAATGTTGTCAACATGCACCGTGGGATATGCCGCTTGAAAAATATGATTCTTTCTCTACATATGTATATATATTTGTCTCGACACATACAACATATTGGGCGCACGCACACGCGAGCGTTTCTCATCGACAGAGTGGTACGGTCGCGCGCGCAACCCGTTGACACGGGTAAAGGAAGCCGCATTTACACAGCGGTCGAGGGGATCTCACGCGCACGCATGCACGTACGCACACACGCAGGCGCTTGCAATCAAACGCGACGCATACCCGTATTACCCGTTCATCGTACACGCACACGCGCGCAGCGCGAGGCGCACGGCGGCGTTAAAGGCATCGAACGCGCGAGAGACAGAGAAGATAATGTGACATCTATCCCAAAAATATCGCTCGTGGAGAGTACACGTTTCACGCGTGCTCTCGTCGCCGCGAGCGCGACGTCCCGTCGGACGGGCGAGGTGGCGCCGAGGCCGCGACGCCCCACGGCACGTCATGCGGCACGCCGTTATTTTTGACTGATAAAGTATCTCGCCAAAGTGTCCGCGCGATGTACATGTCATGCGGAGATGAGAGAGATGCACGAACCAACCAGTACCTACTTCGGTCTCGGGCTTTCATGCGGGGGAGAATCAGTATCCGTCCGCTCTCTCGTATTTTTGTTACCTCCGACACGGACCCAGTCATACTAGCCTCGCGGTTGCGTCAACGAAACGGCACTCGTTAAATCCCTTAGCCAGCCGGTACTCACATTTGTGTTGCAGAAAACTCGCCCCGACTACACCCAAATAACTACCATTTTTTTTTCCACCACTGAACGCTACGCACTCTCACGGTGCTATGCGCAAAGCGGCAATACGCGCTAATCGACGTAGCTCGGGCGTCTGGCGAGCGGCCCGAGACGTGTCAAGTTTTGTGCGCACGATGCTAGGTGGTGCCGCTGCGGACCACCTCGTCCATAAATAGCGAATCGCCTATCCAGACAAACTTATGCTGGGTTTACAATGAGGTCGCGGTATCGCGACTGCGACGGACCGATCGTTTGCGTATGTGACGCTTTCTTCTCTGATTGGTCAGTCGCAGAGTCGCAATAATTCCGCGGCCTCATTGTAGGGCCATTCTACAATAAGCCATAAGTTAGAAATCAGAAGTCAGAAGCAATAAATTGACCAATCATAATCAAGTATTTTTTTCACATTTGTCTGTGATTGGTCAATTTATTGCTTCTGACTTCTGATTTATGACTTATGGCTTATTGTAGAAAGCCTCGTAGACTCAGCATTAAGGTCGTTCCACGTTAGTCGTAAACACGATCGCAAGCGTTTTGTGACAGCGAATCGGAATTTTAAAAGTAACGATGGGCTTTAAAGTCCATATCAGACTAGAGATTAAGATTGAGATTGAATTGGATTTTGACCAATCAAAGCAAAATTTACTAAACCTAAGACTAGTTTTCTTTTTTCTAATTGGTTAAATTTCAATTCAATCTCAATCTCAATCTCTAGTCTGATATGGGCTTAACAGAGTCGCAATTTTGAATTACTTTCACTTTTATCTAAGGCTGCGTTTCGATATTCACTGTCAGTACTGAAAATCTACAGTGCACGTCACGTATACTATAGATTTTCAGTATTGGCAGTGAATATCGAAACACAGCCTAAATTGAGATAGGACTATTCCTATGAATCTAAAAATATAATCCACTACTTTCTCTGCTGAACGCAGCCAATGATATTGCGACCTCATTGTAGATCCAGCATCACGATTGGTCGTTTCCAATAACCAATCAGAATTCGTAACACCGGTCGCGCTTCTCTGATTATCTAGGATTCTAGCTACGCGCGATGCGATCGCCTCACGATACTTGATGATCATTCGCACTTCGCGGTCGTCCGCGATAGTTCGTGTTGGTCCGCGGACACGCGGATACGTTCGTTTATTCTTGCCGTTTGCATCACTGTTATGTAGATGCCACTATGAGAACGATCCGCGATAGCTGAAAGTAATTTCGAGGTGATAACGGTGCGAGAACAGTGTCGCGGGAAAATGACTTGTTTCGTGCCGTCGAGAGTCTAGGAATTCATGAAATTGAAGAAGCGAAAGAGTCTGTGCGCGCAGTGCGTGAATATGCCCGCCAAGGTCTCCAAGAAGGTCGTGGGCATGATCATACGAAGCCGAAAGTCCATTATGAAGGATGGAGTCATCACGGTACCAATGATTTTCGTTAAATCTCACTCATTGATATCACCACCACCGCCTCCCCCCTCCCTTCCCGGCGGCACCCGTGTCGCTGCCCGCCGCTGCCAAGTTCACCCTCTCACTCCGACACCCGCGACATACCTGCGTAAGTGTTTGCGTTGACACCGCTTTTATCTTGAGTCCCATTTTATCTTCACGTAGTGTCGCATGATCGGTATGCTAACGTGAAGCTCTATTCACGTGGAAACTTGTATCTTGTCCCTTGTATACCCCAGGGAAACATCTGGGCGAGATCATATCCGCGGTCATGTTCTATGTTACAAGCAATTTCTCTAACATTTCTGCAAATTATGATAAGTGGGAATATCAATATCCATAGGCTCTTAATTCTCTACAGTTATTTTATATTTGCGCATATGTATAAATTATCTTTTAAACAGGCATAATAGATGTATGTACACACACGCATACGTATGTGTGTGTGAGTGAGTGTGTACACATTGAATCTTTTCCAGTGTTGAGTATTACATATCAAAAATTGTTCTTATTTAAACATTTTCCCACATGTTTCATTTTACGTTTCATTTTTTTCTGTTGGGAGGCAAAATGCAACATATTACAAAAAAAGAACCACTTAATACTACTTATGTACCATATAATCTATGTAATGTGTTATCAGCTGATTAGACTCTTTATAAACACGTTTATTTGAATTTACACAGAGCATGGAAGAAAAGTCAAATTTACAAAGGAAAAATAACCCATATTTTAACCACAATGGTTTTGGTTTCATTCGTAATTTCTAGATACATATCTTAATAAAAAAAAGCGAGAAATTTTATTTACAATCTTCAGTTTTTTTGTAATGAATATTACTGAAAGCTGTCTATTTACGCCATGTTCGCTAATCAATATTTAATTGTTTAATGAATGTCTTTAACTCAGATTAAATTAATTTTTGTTTAGCCCAATGAATAAAGACAATTAATATTTCTTTTCCTAATAATTTTTTTCCTAACAACTATTGTGACTTTTGAATAAGTTTTGCCAAGGTCATTTTATATTTCTACTGGAAAAAATCGGGAAAGATAAAAGGGAATATTATTCCACGACACGACATTGTTTATTATATATTGTCAGCTTCACACATATATATGTACCTACACATGTTCTGTTGCGTACGTGTGTGCGCGCCACTACACGTACGCAACATATATAGCGCATAAATAGGCAAGTGTCGCGCGCATCGATCAATTATTAGATAGTGCGTTCCCATCTACACCAATTGATCGTAATGTATCACGCAGACCGATAATCGGCAAAATGCAGCGTATGTGGAAGTTTCCCTCCGCGGTGCCAGCCAAAGGAGCCGTGGACCCGAATATGCGAGCGAGTCGCCAGCTGTTGAGCCCGTCGTTAGGTTAGGACGAGTTCGGAGTTAGCTCGAAGAGATTGTACGCTGAATCGTCAAGCGCGGACATTGAAGAGGGGATGAGGACAATGTCGGAGCAGTTGCGATGCGGAGATTTGATTCCCCGCATGAACCGTCCCGCGCGACGTGAATGGACCGCGCGTCGAAGAGCTTCGGCTGGAAATATGTGATCGTCCGAGATTTGCCGCAGCAGCCGCCGTACGAACGGCCGTAGTCTCCGAAATTAGATATACGAGAGGGGTGACAAAGAGGAGAGGGGGTGATAGAGGGGGAGAGAGAGAGAGAGAGAGACGGTAGGAAAGAAAGAGAGGAAGGAGGCGCAAAGTCCGCTCCGGTCGCACAGAATACTTCCGAGCGTCGAGTGTCGCGCGTCGCCGATTTGCAGGGGGACCGCGCCGCGGACGGCGCCGTGGAAACTCCCCGTCGTCGAGCTCGCGTCCTCGCGGATCTCTGTGACGTCACGCGCGCCACGACCGTGCGCGCGATCGGATCAAGGCCGCACGCGAGTCAACCCCGAGCTCAGGGAAGCCAGCGTCTCGACGATGTCGCTCGTCTGAACGCCTCGCACTCTCCGTTTGTCATGAAGAAAAATCTCTATCGCAAGGAGAGATAGAAAACGACGTTTGGCGATGCGTGAAAGATACCACTCGGTTTTCCCAAGCTTCACCTCATCAGGGACATAACTCTTTCGCTTTGCTCTCTGAATCTCGTAACTTGGCAAGAAATCTAATGACGCCACTGATTTGGCACTGTACGCGAGAGGACAGCGTTACAGAACTAATTATGTCATCTGAGCATTCGATGATTGCGGAGTTACTTTTAAAAAATATAAAATACACTCATCGAGATCAAGTGGATCTTAAAAGGATGCCATGGAAGAACGCGCTAGTTTGAGTCTTGCACTGCCATAATAAAGTTCAAACATCGACCGATTGTTAGAAAGATTGATTATGTCACTTTCTCATAAATATAATTGCAAACGAACAAGGGCAGAGTGACTTATTGTATCTCATGATTGAATAATATTTCTTACTTAAAACTTATTAAAGTGTACATAAGAAAACTTATAAATAATATTCGTAAAAATAATAGTAAATAGATGTAAAAGCTGATGGTTTTGTTGAAGCGTTGTAAATCAAAGTTTTGTATCAACAGGCATTATCATTGATTCTAACAGACATAAAAAACGAATATACAGATCATGGTAGAGTAGAGGCAGATCATGGTTTTGTTGAACGATTTCATTTGTAATGCAAATATAATATCGGTAAATCGAGCAATTGTGACAGTATGATTGAAGAAATTATTCATAAAATAATTAAGATAACAGAAGTGCATATGCGATGCACGTATCTCAATCGTAGTGCAATATTTTATTTATTTTGGACGTTACATTAGAAAAACTATGAAAAATGCAGCCTTGATAATTCAAGCAAACAAGCTGCGAATAATATATCGACGGATAAATTAAAATTTAATAATTGGGAATTATAGAAACAGTGCACTAATATGACATTAGGAGAAGATTATCTATCTCTTAATCGCATAAGTGGAACGACGACAGAAATGTCGATTAAAACATGAAAATATGAGAAGAAATATACATAGCGACATTTTTTAGGGGTCATGCCCCCCGGGGCAAACAGTGGAACAGAGGGCTTGGGCCCGACCTGTTCTGAGATACATAACAATCAAGATCATGCTATAGCCAAACTTACACCTCCCCCTACATTCGTTCAACAATGCTACAGACACCTCAAGGTCAGCTGCTAAAATATCATAAGTATTTATCACTTGTGATATATAACGCAGAAGACCTATCTATTTATCGAAATTTATTTTGCTGCAATTTTTAACACTTTTACTAAAGACTATTCTATAATTCATGTATGTTCGTATCAAAAAGCATCTTGTAATATGCTGTTGTATCTTATTTTTCAGAGTTCTGGTGTTGGCGAGGCGAGCGTCTATCATGCATTGGTTGTAATATTTCTGGAATTCTTCGCATGGGGATTATTAACCATGCCTATTATTAGGGTACTGAACGAAACATTTCCGGATCACACGTTCCTAATGAATGGTTTGATAATAGGAATCAAAGGAATCTTGTCTTTTCTTTCTGCGCCACTGATCGGCGCTCTCTCTGATGTATGGGGTCGAAAATTTTTTTTACTTATCACAGTGGCCTTCACATGCGCACCAATTCCCCTAATGAGCATTAATACATGGTGGTTTTTTGCCATGATTTCTATCAGTGGCGTATTCGCTTGCACATTCTCAGTGGTATTTGCATATGTTGCGGACGTAACGGAAGAAAATCAAAGATCATTAGCTTATGGCTTGGTACGTATGTATCATTTTCATTAAAATAAAAATATTTGCATTTTAACGACCAAAGTTTTATTTTATATAACAATAATAAAAAATCATCTTTCTAAGATAATAATTGATTATCTAACTTATAAAATAAATTTTATTTCATTTATTCCCCCAGGTATCAGCAACTTTCGCTGCAAGTATGGTGATAAGTCCAGCTTTGGGGGCTTATATCATGAAGACTTATGGAGAAAATCTTGCCGTAGCATTAGCAACAGCTATCGCAGTCTTGGATGTGTTTTTCATATTAGTGGCTGTACCTGAAAGTTTGCCTGAAAAAACACGTCTACCAGCACCTATATCATGGGAGCAAGCTGATCCATTTGCTGCTCTTGGAAAAGTAAAATACATATATACATACATACATACATACCTACGTGCATACATACATACATACATACCTACATACATACATACATACATACATACATACATACCTACGTACATACATACATACATATATATAAAGGAAATATATAAATATGTAACTAAATTTACAGGTTGGAAAAGACCATACTATTTTAATGCTGTGTGTTACTGTATTCCTGAGTTATCTTCCTGAAGCAGGACAGTATAGTTGTATATTTGTTTACTTAAAATTGGCTATGGGTTTCTCCAATCTCATGGTAGCAATATTTATTGCCGTGGTGGGCATCCTTAGTGTGGGAGCGCAGATTGTATTAGGACCCTTGATGAGAACACTTGGTAGTAAACATACTATAATGCTTGGTCTGTTATTTGAGATGTTACAGCTCATGTGGTATGGATTTGGCTCACAAACATGGTAAATCATTTTTTCATTTGCATTATAGGAATATTACATTATGTATCGAAATTTCAATAAATTAAAATTTAATGAGATGACAAAAGTAACGAGTCTTATCAAGCATTAATTGTTTCAAGGATGATGTGGGCTGCTGGAGTACTTGCTTCTGTATCAAGCATTACGTATCCCGCGATTTCCGCATTCGTATCCATGCATTCTGACGCTGATAAACAAGGATTAGTACAAGGTATGGTAACTGGAATGCGTGGTCTCTGCAATGGACTTGGACCTGCTATGTTCGGTGTCATATTCTACCTTTTTCACGTTGATCTTAACGATGATACACCTAATCTCCCCTTAAAACCATCGTTTGTGGACGAAAACAACAGAACGGGGATTAATACACATCTTGACATAATGCCTCAGGTACATACATTATATCTGCAGGTAAGCATATAAATTTTTTTGTTAGCCTATTTATTTTGTAACTTTTATACATACAATATTAAAGTTATTTATTGAAAAGAAAGAATCGATGTTTATGTATGTATAAATACGTAAAAAAGTGTTATCCAATGTCGATTTAAACAAAAATCAAATGTTTCTTAAATTTCCAGCTTGTACCGGGGCCGCCGTTCGTGTTTGGTGCATTACTTGTGATCTGCGCGCTGCTAGTAGCCGCATTTATTCCCGAATCAAATACAATGTCAACAGGATCGTTGCATCATCCATCCACTTCCCGGAGGCCCTCCGGTAAATACGCATATCAGAAATGTACGTTACAGGTTGTCAAATATGCTAAAAATGCCAAATATGTTTATGGTGATGGGATTTATTGAAAATTATTTTAATTGCTATTTCTATCGACTTGTACATTGAGACTTATGCTAAAAATTTTATTTCTTAGGAAAATCATTACATACATATAGCAAAAGTTTTAAGAATACCATGTTTCACTTATACTGTGCAATATAAAGCTTAAAGTGCTTATTTTAGGTTTGTCCTTGGACGTTCAGTATGAGGCAGACCGAGCAGGAAGTGGAAGAGGAAAGATCGGTCCGCTATCACCACTAGTCGACAATTGTAATTCCGCCGCGCTATAATGTCTATTGAAAAATGTAAGACAAGCCATATAGCACACGACGAGAATACCTTATCCAAGTAAAACTTCACCCTTAATTAAAGGTGGAGAGGTCGTTACTATGAAATGCACCTGACTCAAATCAGGCGACTGTAATAGAGTTGTCTATATTGTATTATACTATTTGTTTAAGACAGTAACTAAGCTTGATTTTAGGACTTATCGATGGAACTTAATGTTTAGGTTGTGACAAATTTGTACAAGCAGTGCTTGTGCGATAACCGTGGGTTGATCTCAGAGTCAAATATAATCATATGACAAGTGCGTTACGTTACGGAAAACGTAACATTAAATTAGATCTTCCTTTTCAAGATTCTTGTGTCAACTATTAAATCAGATGTAACAATTTTACGCGAAGTATAAAATCAATGACTCTTTACGCAACTCGCCAACGGCACAAAACGATGCAGTGAAAACTGTAATCCATATTTTATTAGATTTATACCTTGAATATTGATTCTTTACTTTGATGTCGTATCCTTTTCTTTTGTTTCTTATTTATGTTACCACTTTTTATATCAAGTGCTAATGTAAATTGCGCAACGTATTTTTGCATCTCCGTACATTCATAGCATTAAAAATAGCTTTTAACATTCCTTATAAGCATAATTTTTGCATACAAAAGCAGCATTAATTGACAATTGAAAAGGATGCAATTCTTTGAATCGTATTTTTCTTTTGTATAGGTATGATATAGTAATTACTCATCATACGTTACATACGTCACACACGACATAATTTAGCTAATATTTATAGATCATGCGACTTGTTTCTTTCTGCACAAACTATTTATTTTAATATATAGAAATTATGAACATAACGAGAAAGGCCTCAATGCTAGAAGCAAGTTATACAAAGTGTTATTCAAAGACAATGGTAGACACGTTAACACTATGAGTAAAATGAAACATTAATTATTAATTGAGAATCAATAGTTCTTTTAAATTAGATGTGTTATAATCGGAATCATTGATGTTAAAATGAAAAGAAACGTTTTATAATAGAATAGAATCTTGTATATATTTTACTTTTATTTTACAAGAATAGCAAAACTTTTAGGAGAAATATGTTTTAATGCAGTGGCATTGATTTATATAAAATTTCGATTTAAATGAACTTTTAATTCATGTTATTATTAATATGATTATATAAAATACCAATAATATGTTCACACAAAAAATACATTTAAAATTAACTTGTAGGAAGACAAGTAATTTTTTTTTAGTTATGTACTGGATTGATTTTAAAGTCATTGTGCTCTTAAACTCGATTAGTCTCGATGAAAACCAAAGAGTGATTAATGACAGATGCAAATTAATTGAAAAATAATGTGCAACGCGCCCTCATCACAAAACCCCTTAATTCTTGTTTTTTGTAAGTTTTGAATTTTGCATATATTTGTGATTATCTGCCGGAAAAAGTTACATCAATTATTTAATAAATATTTATTGGATGATATTAATACTGAATCGTTTTATAAATAAAAGTAATAAATATATATATATAATATTTTATACATTAATTCCTTTTTTTATACATCCTATTCAAAACAAAATTTATTAGACATCAAACGTTTCAGTCGATATGGCTTATAATCTTTGTCGAATGTATTAAAATTACGTGCGTTTTCTAGAATCTAGCTGTATTATGGTAAAGTATTACAGAATGAAGTAGAAGTCATGAACAGGTGTAAACAGTGCAATTGCAATTTTATAGTTTCCGTTTGTATTTCCTTAGAGTTACTTACGAACTCGCTCTCGTACACTGAAGTAAATATATGCAATTGTATCATAAATATACAAAGCAAACAGAAAGATTATAATATTAAAAATAAAACATAGAACATAAGTCTTGACTCTATCACGAGTTAAGTAATTGTATATGTATAATGTACGATGAATGCATTAATAAAAAATGATTATTTTTAAGATAAATAAAGGTATCACTTGAAAAATCACATATTTATACAATATTGAACAATTATATCAATTAAAGTAATAAACTAGAAAATATTTGAGATATATTTCGCATTTGAATAATAAATCAATTATGTGTAAATTTGAATATTGATAAGTAATTAAAAAACTAAACAAAAATGAAAAAACTTTTATTAAAAATTGCATTATTTCTTATACAACAATATATAATTATTTAAATATTTCATGTTTGAATTATTCATATTTGTATTAAGAATGGCAAGTATTTTCTATGAATAAATTGACATACCGTTTTATATTAATTAGCTCAAATATTTTTTTCTATCTTTCTATAACATTTTTAATATTATTTTTACATTTATTGTACTTATTTCGTTGCAATTATTCCATAACATCTTGGAGAGAGTGTTGGATCAAATAAGCGTATTACAGCAACCTTGGAACACTGGATATTATTTTGTAAAAATATTATTCTATCCAACATGATTGCCGCTTCCACTACTGAGCTCATATATATTCTCAACATTTGAAAGAGACGCAATCTTGGTTCGAAATGTATGTGATTCTGATATATTTGTTGTAACACATAAGCTGATGGTATCTAAAATCGTATTTCTGTCATGTACATCAAAACAATTGAAGAAATAGGGTTTAACATATATACCTGCTTCTTATCCACTCCGATTTTGGACAGCGCACATTTTGCGTAATCAACAAAATTATTCAATGGTCCACCACGACCTACTTTAGCATTATAATATCCTATTATAACAATAAGTAAATAGCAATAGATATGTATATACAAATGAATATTACGTTTTTGGTAATTGAGTGGAATCTTATGCCTATAATAATTTGTGTTATGTACATTTGCCTTCAAAAATGCTGATTACTATCCAATTAAAAAAGATTGTTAATGTTGAAAATGTAATATCATGTCATTGAATTGAGGCATAAGATCTCATTCAATGATCGAAAAACTATTTAAATATTTATGTTTATCTGTACTGACCCATTGAATGTAGAATAACTTGCAATACGGCTCTATAAAATAATGAAGGAGAAAGATGCTTATTATGTCTACTTCTTTCGAGAGACTGTTGAGCTAACATTCTGGCATTTTTAGTGAAATTCCAACATCCACTCAATGTTTCATTCGTTAAATGATAACAGCATGGGACTACAAGAAGTAAATTAATGTCCTTCGCACGTAAAAAAGCTTTGATTACAGAATGTACGAGCATTCCACAAGTATGCAATCCCATCAAAATGAGATTTCTGTTTACGCTCCAATCAGGATAACACGTATTCACCACTTTGTTATAATTAGTCATATCGTCTAACTCTTGAACTATATAGCGAACCTAAAAGGGATATGAGAATTTAAAAAATTAAAAAATTTTTTAAATTGTAATGTTATTTATGCGTAAACCATAACAATATAATCAAATATAAATTTTTTATCATAAACCTTCGTTAGCGATCGTTTCCTTTTCTGAATCTTTTTCTGACGATTTATTGCACCCTTGTGACAAACTTGCGACGAATCAATTGCCAATACAGGAATATTAAACTGTTCTGACAAATATGTCGACAAATACGCTTTTCCAGCTCCAGCATCTATTACTAAACTGCGAGTAGAAAGTGCCATTTCGGCAATAACTTTTCCAAGCACTTCAATTTCATGTGACTTTTTTGTATTCATGAACTCAGATTTTTGATAAACAAGTTTATTTTCAATCAAATGCTCCTTGAAAGACTGCGGTAACAGCTTTGGCAAATCGTCCACACACATAACAGCTGGACATGATTCTAAAGAAAGTGATTTTGTTAATTGTATGAAGTTATTCAATTCTGAATCTGTATTGTTTTCTGTCCAAATATCGCTGCTCATATCAATATTTTCAAGTTCTATTCTAAGTTTTTCTGGTAAGCACTTGTCCCATAACTCTTCAGTAATAAAATCAACTAGATGACAATCTATCAACTTCTGATAGCTATTGATAAAATTCAATGCTTTCTCAAAGTATTGGTTATATTCTGCCATTATCGTCCCATTAAAATTCAAGTCTATCTGTCTCTGGATACAGTGGACTAATTTTTGCTAGCGAACAGAACTTGGCATATTTGAACTTAATATCTTCCACAGCTTGCAGAATGTCCAGATTTTCATCCGCATGATCAGGAAGAGTACTGCGGATATTTTCCAAGAGCTTCTTGGCTATTGCTATCGCTTTCTCGCATTTGACATTATTATTTTGTAAATAGTGTTCTAATACTCCACTGTAATATCCTAATTGCGCAGCAATTATGCTAGCTCTATGATATCCGAGATGATATCCTTTTAGCAGCTGTTGCTTGCCATTCTCATAGCCTTTCTCGTAACCTGACTTTTGTGCAATTTCTTCCGTGAACAACAAATCTTCAAAAGCTTTATTTACATCCAGATCCTTCTCTTCCTGGGACATAATTATATTAACTAAAAAAAGATAATCAGAGATTATATGTGTCATTATATTTTCTATCAGGAAAAGTATTTTTAATATAATTATTAACATCCACTCTACTTACTCTACTTACTTTTTATAGCTAATCGTTATAACATAAAAGAATTAATAAAGGAAATTATTATAAAAAAACAGCTCATTAATCACTAATACTATGCATATAAATAAGGTAATAAATAGCAAGATATATATATATATATAAATCGTGATACTTATTAGATCTATAAAACTACGGATGTATATAGAATTGTGACACACGGACGTGTCGACGACGGATAATAATAATAGTAATTATACGTGGACTATCATGTGTAAGAAGAAAACGTGAATCTTCTCGATCTCAGTGATTGCAACATGATGTAAATTCAAATTTTTTTCGTAATAAAACTAACCGAAATTTACACGAACACGCGGCAATCTCAGGCAATCTTTACGGCAGAACTACTACTTAGGTTATATGAACATATTTTGATGGTGTTATATATATGTAACAGAACGTAAACATAACGTTACAGTGAAAGCTTTTTCAGCTGATTATCTTATTCAACTTTAATATAAGTCTCTTCTATCTGTTTCTATTTTGACGAGACTAGAAAAATGACAGATGAGAGAAATTTTCGTTCGCAGTATTATGAAAAGGTAAAACTCCAAATTCTACTTGCTCTTCAAATCAAAACGACAATTACATATTACTATGAAAAAGTTGCTATGTGATTAAAATATCCCGTCAATTGTTATATAATTAAAATATCATTGTTTTTAAATGACAGGTTGGTTTTCGCAGTGTCGAAGAAAAGAAATCTCTGGAGATATTGTTGAAGGAACGTCCACTTGATAAAACAAAGCTAAAACAGTTTTGTTTAAGATTCACTGTACCCACTATGTATCGAAATTTTTTGTGGAAAGTCTTACTCGACGTTGTACCGGTTTATGCAGAGAGCCAGGGATTTATAATGTCTCAGCGTAAAGCGGAATTTCAGGATTTGCAGAGAGCACTGAGAGTCACAAAGATTATAGACGACTTTACGAAACCTCATCTAATATTTCTAGCAATGTGGCTGTTACGCAAAAGAAGAGCAAAAGTCGATATGACGGCTCAGTTGGAATTGCCTTTATATAGGTTTATTATATTATTTAATATTATGTTCAACTTTTAAATTGAACATTTTCATTGTAATTGAAATCCAAACTTTGTCTCAATGGCTTAAATTTTCTTTGCGAATTTTTAAGGATGCCTTGACTCTATAAATTCATATTTATTTTGTATGATAACCAAAATATTTATTATTTATTATGTGTAACAAAATTTTATTCATTCCAGAGCTATGAGCAAAATGGCCGAGACACTATGGCATGTGATTGATGTTGAATCAGAAGAAGAAAAACTAGTAGATATGTATTGGATATTGTCCGGACTTTTTGTGCAAGTTGAGAAGCTACAGAAAGAAGTGGGAAAATTACAGGACTGTACATATGCACTGTTGGAAAAAGAGGACATAGAATTATACAAGCATTTTATTAAAATTGATGCACTTTATAATCTTCCATGTGATATATGGTTTTATTCGTGTTTTGCTGGCATAATATGCAATGGATCTATTGCTAAGTATGTGTATTCATATGTCAAAAACTGCAATTGTATTGTAATTTTATTAACTTTGATACTGACAAGAACATATCCTTGTAATATTGCTAAAATATTTATTTATTGTAGGATATGGGATAAAATAACGGTTGGTGCATATCGAATTTTAGTATTCGTTGCCGTTGTTACCTTAACCACTTTGAGACGATTATTATTAAGATGTGAAAGCATAGATCATGTATTAGATACTATTAATAATGTAAGACTACTAGTTAAATTATCATGTGATAGGCACATTTTTTCAGATTTTATATTGTTTTAGATAACGGAAGAAACATCAGAGGTGATAGTCAATAAAGCAATTGAATCAATGCAACAAAGTGGAACAACTCAACAAGTTGACATATATTTCACAAAGCACAGTTAATGTTTTACATAATATGCATTGTATTTCATATATATTGTACGATGAAGTTATTATCAATATTAAATTTGTCCTTTGTTTTTTCAAATTTGTTTCACATTCAAATGCTATATAAAATGGAAGCTGATTTTTATCACTTATAACTTTAATACATGGACATTATTACCTCTATAAAATTGGTATTAGCATTGAATCTATAATAAATTAAGTTTTCAATTAAAACGTTCGCTATCACGCGTTATATATTTGTGACACAGCGGTTTGTTTCAATAACTCGACGTCATATATGTGACATTGTTGATTACCCATATTATCAACATTGTTATTAATTATATGTGTTGGTTACTCATATATGTGTACAAGTGAATATGTGAAACATATTACGTAAAAGAAAGGCATAGGCTATAACGAGAGTTTTTTTCAATTTGACCGTGGTAGCGAACGTGTTAAAACATTTAAGTATTTTGTTTATAGTGACGATAATTTTGTTGTAGTTCAAACAACGTATTGCTACAATGTTTGGAAATACAATGTTTGTAAATATATAATGTTTGGAAATGTTTTGGAAAAATAATCGTCACCTGATTTTGAAAAAAATCTTTGATATCTCGATTCAAAATCATTTGTAAATCATAAAAAATTATCTGATTTTTCCGCTTACGTAAATTCCTAAAGTCTTCCGTACGCTTTTATCGAGCCGTACACGTAGATATGAGAGTATCATTAGTGTTATTGAGCGATAATGACATGTGCGATAAGACAGCCGAATCAGAAGCAATATGCGAAAGCAATAAGACTTGCGCACGTGTAGCGAGAAGCATAGAGTGATGGTATTCTTCGACTCGTTGCACAATTAAGATAAATGAAACTTGAACTAGGCATGCAGAATTGGATCATTTGTCAGTCTGACTAGTCATTGAGATAAGTCCACTCGTGATTGAGTTGATCAGTGACTGTTAAGAATGTGCTTGAATTGCAATCTGTGTAAGAATATAGAATTTATACATAGAATTTATACGTTAATTCATTAATGTTTGGCAAACTAAGAAAAATTTTATTCCGAATAAAAAATTATTTTAATGACTAATAACGCTTTTAATATCTAATTTTCAATCAATGCATTATTAGTTTAACGATTCAAGTATTATCGAGTATAATCAGAGATTTTTTCAAACATAAAAACAAATACAATTTAATTAAAATCTCTTGTATTATATTATTGTGACCTTTAGCGGATTAAGAGACTATGGAAAAGTGGATAAATAAATAATTTGATATATTAGAATCTAAAAGATACTTTAATTGTAAAATTGTGATAAAATTATAAAATTGTAATATTTATATAATTTATATGTAATTATATTGTGCGTAAATTTAAAAAAAAATTTAAAGTTAAAATTAAGTTTTTAAGTTTTAAGGTTGATCAACAGAAAAAATGATATATCGTTATCATCGTTATGATTACTGATAATGATAAATAATTTTGCACGCAAATCTCGAGCAAATGACAAAATCGATATTTCAGATGAATGAGACAGCTACGTTTCGACAAACTTTCACTTTCTTATAATTGGTAAAATAGCAGCTGTTGCAAAAGCTGTATTTCAATTTGCAGTAGACTACTTACAGTTTATGGTGCAAAGAGTTCTAATATCAAGTTTTTTGGTCGTAGTTCACTGCCATTTTAATTAACAAAAAAGTAACAATTTACGCGATGGAGCTATTAACGAGAATGGTGTTGTTAAATATCAAAAGATCGAGAAAAACATTATTGTTGTCTCAATTTCAGGTAATATAATTAATTAGTACTAACTTTATGATTTTATTATAATTTTATCCCAATTATATATATATGTATATAAATTGGAAATACTATAATAAATTACGTTTTTAAAGCAATCTATCTCTAATTTATTTATAATAATATATATATAATCAACTTTTTTATTATTAAAATTGAAAGAGAATACTTAAAAGTACTTTAGATATTGTCAGAATTAATTTAAACATTTCTTCTTTTTTAGCGCATTCAATATCACAGAACACTTACATCTCAAGAAATTTTCGATCGTGAATCTAAATATGGTGCTCATAATTACCATCCACTCCCCGTAGCTGTGTGCAAAGCTCAGGGTGTCTTTATGTGGGACGTCGAGGGTAAACGATACTTTGATTTTCTAAGTGCTTATTCGGCAGTTAATCAAGGCCACTGCCATCCCAGAATCTATAAAGCGATGATCGATCAAGCGAAGACTTTAACTCTAACGTCCAGGGCATTCTATTCTGATGTTTTGGGTGAATTTGAGGAATATGTCACGAAACTTTTCAGGTACAAAGATGTTACTTTTGAGTCTCAAACTCATGTTGATAAGATAAATGATGATAAAACAAGATCTAAAATATAAGAGATATTAATTAAATAATAAATACATATATACGGTGTTATTTCGGAAATGTAGCTAATATTTAATATATCAGAAGTTACACGAATTGGAGAAAATTGAATCTTAAACGAAGATTCGAATTGAAATAATATTTCGGTTCGGTTATAATTACAATCTAATGAACTATAACATCTAATAACTGTTCCACTTTCAATTTTTTAGTCAATGAAGATAATGATGATTCATTTTGCTTATCATAATTGATGAATCAAATATCTTTAAACAGCAAAACAATTTCGTAGTGCTTTTCGTAGATGCTGCATATCAAATCTATTCATATATAAAAAATTTCATTTCTTCAGATATGACAAATGGTTGCCGATGAACACGGGCGTGGAAGGTGGCGAAACGGCATGTAAATTGGCACGCAGATGGGGATACTCGTGCAAAGGCATACCGCAGAATAAGGCCAAGATAATATTTGCGGAGGGCAACTTCTGGGGGAGAACTATGAGTGCACTCTCCTCGAGTACCGATCCCAGCAGCTACAGTGGCTTTGGTCCGTATATGCCGGGCTTCGAGCTCGTACCCTACGACGATCTCCCGGCGCTTCAACGGGCTCTAGCTGATCCGAATGTCTGCGCTTTCATGGTGGAGCCTATTCAAGGTGAAGCTGGCGTTGTGGTTCCTAAGGTAAACTTTCACGTGTGAACGTTTAAGTATGAAGAAACAAGCCATCTTTGATTCTTATTCTTAAAATTGTTTTTGTTCTTCGAAAAGGACGGATATCTGAGAGGAATTCGAGAGCTTTGCACGAAAAACAATGTCCTATGGATTGCGGATGAGGTGCAGACTGGTCTGGCAAGAACGGGGAAGCGACTCGCGGTGGATTACGAAAATGTGAAGCCGGATATCCTGATTCTCGGTAAAGCCCTATCCGGAGGATTTTATCCCGTTTCCGGTGTATTAGCGAACGATTCCATTATGCTCACAATCAAGCCTGGCGAGCACGGATCTACTTATGGTGGTAATCCTCTGGGATGTAGGATTGCCCTCGAAGCACTTCGCGTCCTGGAAGAAGAGAAACTTGCCGAAAATGCGGAGAGACTCGGTCACGTGTTTAGAAATGAACTTAGTACGCTGCCGAAGGAAGTAGTCACTTTGGTGAGGGGAAAGGGCCTCTTGAATGCCATCGTTATTAATGAAAAGATCAACGCCATGAATATTTGCTTGAAGCTGAAGGAACGCGGACTCTTGGCGAAACCAACGCATAAACACATCATTCGTCTGGCACCACCGTTAATTATTACGGAGGAACAGATACGCGAGTGCGCAGATATCATTTTTAAAACTATTGTCACATAATTAACAAATTTAATCCTTATAATAGCATAGTACTATAAGTACTATATGACATTTTTCGAATAAAAATACGAATAATAATTACATTATAAAATGCAAGCAATGATTCGTTGATATTTTATACTTATATCATTTTCTTAATTTACTCAATATACGTATTGTATATAATTTTATTTAAAAAAAGTGTAATGTCCATTGTGATTTTTATCTTGATATTTGTGCAACAAAGTTAATCTATATCGCGTGTATCGCGCAAAAGTTAATCACTTTTGACAGATCGAAATTTTATCAAGTGACATATTGCAAGAAGTTGAATCAGTCATGAGCATTGACGGATATCAAATTATGGATATTCTTTATAAAACAATCGAACACGCTGCAAACAAACATAATTATTATCATTTATGACGATGTTCTATTCTGTACTGGAAGAAAAGCCCAAATAAGCCACTTTGCTCATATCATTATCTCCCAAATGTGTAAACGTAGCAAATGAGTTATTCATTTGGGGTTATTAATAGCTTCGTATGATAACATTTTCTACGCAAATAATGATGTATTCCTAGTGCAACGAGAAATAATATATGTATTCCTAGTGCAACGAGAAATAATATATATCAAAAAACATATGGCATAGTTTGCAACCAGTGAATAATTCCCAAGTAATAATTCATAAAATTATCGTGCATTACGTTCTATTTTGATTAATTGATTATATCGCAAAATTATTTAGATTAAACATTTTAATAGACTTCAGTTTGTTGTGCTTAAAGTCTTATTAAAGTACTATGATCATTGTCAAATTCTTAACAAAATTTAAAAATATATATTAACGGAAATTATGTCATCAAAAGAGTTTAAATTCTCAAATCAAATGCAAAACAATCATTATTTTTTAGTTTCTTTTTGATATTCTGTTAATATAAAAATGCCTTAGATTGTATTGTTTATCATGATTCATTTACTTTAGCGCGTTGGCGCCTTGTACTTTTTATCAGACACGTAATCCATTTATAAAGGTATTTATTTTAAATCCCTCTGTTGCAATGCTTGTGTACAAACACAATTCCAGTAAATAATCCAGTAAGTAATCGTATTTGCCGTATCTTTTACCATATCTTCTTTCACCTCGATATAAAAGCAAGACTGTTGGAATTGTCATCAGATGCTCTTATTTTCTTGCATTGTTGACGTCTTGCATTGTTACTCGTGTTTAAAAAAAGGAGGTTCGTAAATGCTGATACAGCACAGAACATTTTAGCACATTTTGCAGCAATATTGCAACATTCAAATTACATTGTAGGGTAAAGAGAAAAATATGGCTATGCAATCCGTAAGACAGAGATTCTTCAGTATCATAAGGGAATCGGACAAAAGATTCTTGAGTTCCCAGCAAGTGATTGATCGTGACAATAAGTATGGCGGTATACACTTCAAACCACTACCAGTCGTTCTTTCTCGCGGGGAAGGAGTCTATTTATGGGACATCAATGGAAAGCGCTACCTTGATTTCCTAGCAGGATTCTCGACTGTCAATCAAGGCCACTGTCATCCGCGTTTGGTGAAAGTAATGAGAGATCAAGTTGGAAAGCTGACGCATACATCAAGAGCTTTTTACTCGGAACCTCATGGCGAATTGGGAGAATATCTGACAAAACTCCTGGGATGGGATCGGTTTTTACCTATGAACACAGGTGTGGACTCGCTTTAAAAAGGAATTGAGATATTTTCAAAAAAATAGTAAAAGTTAGTTTTGTTATTATTTATAAAATTATTTATCTCGATTAGCGGAAGAACATTTTAATACTGCTACAATATAATAAGTACAAGCTTCTTTATTAGAATTTTTAGAAGATAGAAGAGTTAAAGCATTCATTTTTTTCCTTGTAGGTGTCGAAGGAAGTGATACGGCTATAAAATTAGCAAGACGCTGGGGATATAGAGTTAAAAAATTGCCGAGTGGCAAAGCTACCGTTGTGTTCGCCAAGGGAAACTTTTGGGGTCGTTCATTGGCGGCCTTATCGGCTTCGACGGATCCAAATTGTTACACAGATTTTGGTCCTTATATGCCTCTTTTCGAGACGGTGCCATACAACGATCCGGTTGCTCTGGAACAAAAGTTTCAGGAGAACCCCAATATCTGCGCGTTCATGATGGAACCCATTCAGGGAGAAGCTGGCGTCGTTGTGCCGACTGTGAGTTAAGACGAAAATACATGATAAATATTGTGCAAGTATTAAACGCGTGTGTAAATATTGTTTCTTTACTGTAGAAAATCGCGCAGAGTATTCATCCTTCCTGTTGATATTGGGTGATATTATTATCTTTTTGTCAACAATGGCGTACAATTCTTTCATTTTTTGTTTAGGATGGTTATCTGAAACGTGTGAGAGAACTATGCACGAAATATAATGTTCTCTGGATCGCCGATGAAGTGCAGACTGGTCTTTGCAGAACTGGTACGCGTTTGGCAATTGATCACGAAGGCTATAAACCGGATATTCTTATTTTGGGAAAGGCACTTTCCGGTGGAATGTATCCAGTTTCCGGTGTTTTGGCGAATGATGAAGTATCCGAAAAAATTTCATTGCAATTATTAAAATAATTCCATATCAGTTATTTCGAGTATTCTTTAATATATGCGGCTTTAATGTAAAATATTTTAACAACCATATCATTCATAAAGTTCCTTATGTTGAATTATTGTTGAATTTACACAGCGATAACGCGATATCTGTTATTATTTTAAGAAAAATCGATATTAATCACATTTGGCGCGATAAGAGCCACTCTTTAATCTAAGCTGATCGTCTTTCCAGATAATGCTCTGTCTGGAAACGGGCTCGCATGGAAGCACCTTCGGTGGAAGTCCGCTTGGAAACAGAGTCGCTTTGGAGGCGGTTAAAATTTTGGAAGAAGAAAATTTGGCGGAAAACGCGAAGAGGCTCGGAAAAATTCTGAAGGAAGAACTGGATAAGTTGCCGAAAGATATCGCGACAGAATTCCGTGGACGCGGTCTTCTGGCCGGTCTTGTGATAAACAAGGGTATCAACGGTCATGAACAAATTAATGATTCAGCTATCGCTGATAAATTATCGCTGACAAATTAAAAATTTGTTGCGCGATACGAAGATAAAATATTTGTTGATATACATGTAAAATCATATCTCGCAAACTGATTTATCCCACACATTTATTCACAATTGTGCGCGAAAAATGTAATAAAGAAACGAAAACCATGTGTTGAATAACGTTTCTACGTTATTTAACAAAATAATTAAATTTTATTATTATTTACATGGCTTTTACTTACAGAATTCGCCGAAGGTTGGGACATCTGTTTAAAGCTGAGAGACGCTGGATTGTTGTCAAGACCCGCACATGGTCAAATCATCAGAATATCGCCACCGTTAACGATCACGGAAGAACAATTACGAGAAGGAATAAACATTCTCACTACGGTCCTCAAAAATTACAAATGAAGGATTTGAGATTTCACCAAGATTATGCGACCAAGATTAAACATATTTTTTACGACAAGATAGATTACCTTTTATATTATTGTTCCAAAAAGAAATCTCAGATCTTAGATCTGAAATTCTTAGATTTCTTGAAATATGAAGACGATTGTTGTAAGAGAAAAAAATAACTAATTATAATTACGCGCAAAAGAAAATTTTATAATTATAAAACATGTATTCGCAATAGCCATTCACATGTACATAAATTACAAGTTATTACATATAAATTATATATGCGATTCGTTGTGCTTCTTTAAATGTCTAGTCAGACTAAAAGGCTGCGAAAACATTTGGTTACACTGATTGCATTTATAAGTTTTTGTACCGGTATGTAAATTCAAATGCCGTTTCAAATGATTGGCCAGCTTAAATCTCTTTCCACATAATCGACATTGATGTTGCCTCAATGTGCCATGAGAGGCTTCGTGGCTTTTAAGGTGACTCGATTGCGCGAACCTTTTGCCGCACAATTTACACGCGAAAGGCTTCACTTTAGTGTGAATTCGCAAATGTTCGACCAGATTACCTTTTTGTACGAAACGCTTATCGCAATACTCGCATTTGTGTACCCTCGACGTTTTGTGCGTTCGCAAGTGCATTTTTAGATTATAATTATAGCTAAATTTCTTATCACAAATTTCGCATTGCACCAAACCCCTTCCGGTATGAAGTCTTTCATGAGCTTTCAAATTTTTTAAAAGCCTAAAACGTTTGTTACAAGTGGTACATTCGTAGTCTTTGCTCTGCATTGTATTATTACTTTTATTATGGACTTTTATATGCTCCTCCAAATATGATGGATATGAAAATATTTTATCGCACACTTTACACTGATGTACGTTGGTTTTGGTGTGTAATCTCATATGAGCGCTGAGTTTACTTTTTGACGCATAACCTTTATCGCAGCTTAGACATTTAAATGGTTGCTGTCCAGAGTGAGACAATTGATGAGCAAATAATTTAGACTTTTGTGAAAATTGTTTCGAGCATACTTCACACTGATGCTTCTTAACATGAATATCTTCTGTAGTTTTTATGTCAAGAGGTTGCTTGTAACTATCGTCACTTGGACATCCATGATATTCAATCGCGAATTGCTTGTCTTTCCCAGACGATTTTATAAATCTCAAATTTTCGGCAATCGACACATTGTTCTCAGAATGTATCGTTACATTTTGCATGCGTTCCGAACTGCTTTCTTGGACTCCATCGAGATCAATATTTTCTGGAAAGTTTATATTCTGTATCCCGTCAGTATCATCTGCAGTAGATCTCTGATACGACAAGTTCTGAATAGAATTATCAACGGAATGAATTGATCTTTCGTAACTTAAATTTTGTGGGATATGATTAGAATTCTCACAAATTTCTATGTTTTCATTATCGCATGACATATCAACACTCTCTGTACTATGCGTTATATTGTGATTTATTAACTGTCTTCTATTAGTAAAAGTGTGATTACATAAGGAACAATGTAAGGCACAGGCAGCTCGACTTGAACTTTCTTCGTTCAGTGACATAGTATGCATCATATTTGGTCTGACTAATGGAGATAATTGCGCACTTGCAATATTATCGTTCGCAAAGTTTGAACTGACATGAGTAAAATTAAGATATGGATTCTGAGACTCCACAATATGCATATGTTGCATAGGTATGTTATCCTGAATAAATGGCAAATGCAATCGGTTATGGGCACAGAATTCCTGATAGTTCATAAATACTGCGCCACATTCCACGCATTTTAGTGTCTTATGAGAATTTTGTACAGGCATGAATCCTTGACTTTGCTGATTTTGGTAGAGCTTGCAACCGGAAACAGTAGCGTATGACGTCAATCGAGATACCTATATTTTAAGATATTCTTGATTGTAGCGGTATATTTGTCACAATGAAAGTGTACAATTCCTTTACCTTCAACGCTGCTTGCCTCAAAGCTCTGTCTGCAGCACGACATTGCTCTCGGTATAAAAGGGCTGACTCTGCTCTGGTGACACAACGGTCGCACATCTTTTCAGGTAAGCCGTCTCCCTGCCAGACCTACGAATCCATGCGGAACACATACAAGCTTAATCTTCCATACAAACTTATATTA
The DNA here is from genome assembly GCA_037157785.1 of Cephalotes varians. Taxonomy (NCBI): domain Eukaryota; kingdom Metazoa; phylum Arthropoda; class Insecta; order Hymenoptera; family Formicidae; genus Cephalotes; species Cephalotes varians. The sequence continues at coordinate 853,798 of JANQDE010000071.1, forward strand.
AACTCGAGATGAGAAATGTGTTACTTACTTCCAAACAAGAGAGAGATCGTAATTTAGCGGCGAGTGAAGAACCAGCCGGTCCCACGAACAAGCATACCATTTTGTCGCCGTCTTCCCGCAAGCACGTGCGACACAATTTGCTGATGTTCTCACTGTCGATCTCTTTTGTGACTATAAACATCTCTTCGCCGTTTGATAAATCGAAAAATATTGCTCGGTTCCAATTTTTTTTTTATAGAGTAGGTATCAATTTGTTGTTCTAATTCTTTTGACGCATTACGTCTTATATATTTCATTCGTTCTTCTCATCAGTCATGTTCTTATTATTCTTTAAATCTTTTACGTTTCTGTTTTGACATTTCGCATTGGCCATGCTGTCAAATTTCGTTTCGACATGCCACACAAGAGATCGCCACCTTACCACGAAATCACTATTGTGTTCCAAAACTTAGAAACCCTGAACCAGAGTCTGGACACGAGAGTGACAACTTTTGATTGGTCTGTCGTTTGTGGCAACTCCCGCTCCAATTCAAACTTCGATAACCTTATAAATTCAAATAGGAGAAATGTATACATAAACTTTTTAGAATATTTTTATGTTCTAAAAATATTCAATTAATGTTTTTACTTTTAATATTTTTGACACTGCCAACAGCTTCTACTTGAAAAAATATACGAATATACTCTACCAAAACTTATCAATAATTAAAGAGCAAACAGAAAGATGGAAAGTGCAAAAAGTTCAATTATAAGGAGCAAATCTCTATAGCGCGACTGTATATTTACGATGTAAACTTTACATTTGTATACAAACATAATAACAAAATATTTTAAACAATCATGTATTTGTGTAGATTAAATATATTTCACAGCGTAAATAAATGTCACGGACGAAACAATCTAATTGAATTTACGTGTACATAATGAGTAGATTAAAAGAAATTACAATCATTGATGCATCATTCTACAAAAATGTATTTTTGCTTACACAAGTCATACCGCCGTCAGTTGAATTTCAACAGCACTTTAAAAAGGTACAAAAACATTTTTTGAAGATATAAATTCATCTCATATAACTAAATTAAAATTTTGATGAGCATTCTTTTGACAAAGGGTATGTTTGACAAGGCTAATACAGCAGGTTTCCTACACGTATCGCATTATCTATCAGCTATATATGACAAAAAACTGTTTAAACAAATGGTCAGATGGCCGATTTTGTGCAAAAGAGACGAAGCAACATATCGCATTGAAATGAAAAACTTCTTGTGCCTCTTATCGCGAGACAATCCCGATCTTAACTTCCCATCGATATTGATGTCCCATTTGATTCAGTCAGGAGGGACCAAGTTTCAAATCATTATGTGGAAGCTATCGCAACTCACTCTCAGAACTTACATAAAAAGAGAATGTACGTAGTGTGCTGAATGTAGAAAAGACTTTTGTTTTTCATGCCAATCATTTATTCGAATTGGTCTCTTTAGTTCAAGGAGAATTATTGAATGCACCATGTATAAGCCCAGTGCAGGATTTAACGATAGTGTACTGTACTAATATAATCGCACAAAAATGCAACATTGTGACAGAGACTTGTAAGAAAACAGAGAAAATACTGAAGGCTGCAAATAATTTCCTGAAGTAAATCATTATTTTTGCTCGTACAATAAATAATGATATCAATTTACATATAATTATATTATATTTTAGCGACGAAATCAAGACATTGAATGTGTATAAGTCAGAGATTTTCGATAGAAAAGAGAACATAAAAAGGCTGGTCCTTAATCTGCCAATCCACCCATTAGTTCAAAAGCGACTAATGGATGTCGAAGACTTTAATATTATAAGCTGTTAGTGCATGATAAATATTCTTCTCGTGATTTATTCATTAATAACTTATAACATTCCTTCTTGCATTGCAGCATGGAAAAGAAGTATTTTCAAGAAAGTGCAATATGTACATAGAAAAAATAAAGAATTGAACGAATTAAGAGAATCTTGTAATCGTTTGTGTAAACTTGTCTTGAGGATAAACTCAAATTCTGAAATGCTCGAGGCAAAGAAATTTCCCGAAATCTGTTGTGATAATTATTTATTGTATATGCAATCTGAGATGCAGGTAATCGAATAAAAATTTCATATGCAATAATTTTCTTTTTTTATTAAAAAAAAATTTTTTTTTATTTAAGCATTTAACCCGCAACTTACATGCGAATGATTCTGTTGTATTCTCCACTTTATTGTCGCTGCTATACTTCACAGTCACGCAAATATTACATCACGAAAACATTGCCGAACTCTCCAATTTGTCGCAGTGTCTACCGTTCATTCAGAATGCTTGCAAAAAAATGAAATCTCTGCGAACATTGTTCAACGCACTAAACACGAGAATCGGCGGTATATGTAAGAACGAGCAATGTATATCTCAGGAAATTAAAAATCCTTATATCGATTTCGACACGAGCAATGCATCAATTGTAAACCGCAATATTTTACTGCAATCTCCAAAAATTAGCTTCAAGTTCAATCAATACACGGACGATAATCTTTTCTATGAGAGATTGTGTTCATCTCCGATGGAAGGTATTATCGTTAAAATCATTTCGAAGTCAAGGGTGAAGAGTCACAAGAAATATGTTAATTTTCAGGCAAACACAAACATTTATTTAAGAGACACAAACGTGAATATCATCCGTTGTACGAGCTACCTACTTTATTAGACTTTAGCAATTCTTGGAACAATATGAACGGATGGTTGTCTCCCCGCGCACACTCCGGTAAGTGTGAGCAAATCTCGTTCAGAGGAAAGCCGCTTTCGCCCTTGTACTCTCGATTGCTACGTCACTCTAAGTTGGATTTGAAGCGTTCCAGAGGTTTGTTGCGCCTTTTAATTTCCGATATGGCTAAAATCTTTATCGCTTGATGAAAACAATGAAAATTAAAAATAGTATATACCTTCAGAAAATGTATCGCGCAGTCCAAGTGCGAATTATGAGGGATTAAATCTAACACCGAGGAAACGTCCCTCAAAAATGGAGCATCTGACAACGAACAGTTGTGGTAGCAGAATGAGAAATTTTTTTTAATCCTGTAATATTTCATTAACATCAAATAGAAAAAAATTGACGAAATACAATTAGTTTGACAAGAATTCATGATACTGATACTTAACTAAATAATCTTGATATAAAAAAAAATTGATATAAATTTTGTAAAATTTCAACAATGTTCAAACTTATTGTTGATAGCGTTGATCTACATATTTAAGTTTAAAGCATATGTGACATATCACACTGTTTCATTATATTTATTTCATTTTTTATTTCAATTCCTGAAATTTCATGTTTTACAATAACGATGCAAAGGATAATGTTAGAAATAGGCCAATATTATATATTTATAAAGATTTATCTGTCATGAATCTGTCATCTTCAACTAATGATTTTTAATTACTTAAGAATCTTGTAATTGTCTTGTGAATTTGCCTGCATTTTTTAGATTATATTTTAAATGTTTAGATTTTAATATTAAATAACTAAGTAATCTATCCCTATAAAATTGTTTCTAAAAAATATAGAAAATTGCCTATTTTTAATAATGTTCTTTACACATAGAATGAACATTTGACTTCATAAATGCTTCCTAACTTATGTAGTTCTCTTGACATATGTGTCTAAATATTTGTTTATGACCGCTGGTCAAAGAGACATGATTTGCATATTTATTAACTTAGCATTATATGTATAATTTTTATATCTTTCAATACACACATACATTTTTCCTGCACGTGTCGAACACGTATTATTATTCTCTCCCTCTTCTCACTTTTATGACTATTATTTTTGAGATATACCTCTCAAACAAAACAAACTCGGAGTCATTGCAACAAGTGTTTCGACAATGTATTCCATTATTATTTATAGAAAAGAGTGAGAATGAGCGCGAGCCTAATTGGCTACCGTGCATACCAGAGCAATAATCTTTCCAACCTTTCGCGAGCAAGGTTCCAAATTCACCAAATGCGATTCTCGACAATGCATTCTTCACACATTTTGTCGCGATTGTTCATCCGATCGACTCAAAGAGGTGGTGCGACGAGAGATCGATCGGGATCAATCGTGGCGATATCGCGACGCGGCGTAACAAATTCGGTAACCGCAGTGGATTCCATATAAGAGAAAGATAGAGAGGGAAGGAGAGAAAGAGAGAAAATAAAATGCATACGCGTCGCACAAACATGGCGGTAATCCTATCAGCTGATAGAGTCTGCCACTGAGATGACAGACCGCATTTTGGTTAATCGGGTTAGATCGCAATAGTTATCCCTTCTCTCCCCCCCCCCCCCCCCCGTCACTTTGTCGTCCTCGTCACTGACGGCAAACTACGCGACCTACGCTTACGTGTATGACAATGCATGTGATCCGGATGACGCATTGACGACGATGCTAATGCATTTCTCGCACGCTGACACGTACATGTGTAACTGCAATAATCAGGGGAAGCCGAGAACGAGCGTACGTCGCTGACAGGCAGAAGGCAGCACGCGGGAATGTCGTAAAGGTAGTCTATCGGTTCGGCTAGAGAAATCCGAGTTAGCTAGAGAGAATCTGGGAACGAGCTCCGCTTTGATCCTCGCGGAGCGGGATCGTCATCACGAGAGCGAGCGGTCTGTGATGAGCGACTCCGAACAGCGGCAACTACACGTGCCTTATCGAGAGTACCACAGTCAGAACAATACCAGCTCTGCCACCGCTGCAGCCGCTACCGCCGCCGCCGCTGCTGCTTTGGTGGAGACTGATGCACTGGTGGATCTATCCATCGCGCCTGTCAGCAGTAGCAGTCACCATCAGTGTCTATCGTCGCAGAACGATCAATTGCCCACGCCGGCTGACTTACTTCCCGACGTCGAGTTCATTCCTGGTTTGAGCAACGATCAAACCTTAGCCATAGATTCCTCCGGGATCGACCGGGAGAGTCAGCCTCTCCTCGGTCGCTTGGAGCTTGACGTCACATTCAACAGATTTCCAGGTTCGTCCATCCGCAACACAGTGGTTGATGATTCATGATTTTCTAATGACACGTTCTAAGAATTGTCATTTTTTTTATATTTGTTATCACGCATGAAATTACATTTGATGTATATATGTACATGTTTGTAGATGATCCACAATTCTCAGAACTGGTGTGGCAAGCTGAATGCGCAATAGACAATGGGGTTTACCCAGAGAGGATATATCAGGGTTCCAGTGGAAGTTATTTTGTAAAAAATCCAGCAGGGGTAAGATATAGCTTCTAATCTGCTCGAAAGTAAGAAATTTAAGTGCTATTGTGGCTTCTGATCCACATAAATAAAGTATAGTGATATGCAAGTGACAATGATTCCATTGTCTTGTCAGAAAATTATAGGTGTGTTCAAGCCAAAAGACGAGGAACCTTACGGTAGATTAAATCCAAAATGGACAAAATGGATGCACAAACTCTGCTGTCCGTGCTGCTTCGGCAGGAGTTGCTTGATTCCTAATCAGGGATATTTGAGCGAAGCAGGCGCCAGCCTAGTCGATCGCAAACTGGGCCTCGGTATCGTGCCGAATACTAGAGTGGTGAAACTCGTTAGTGAAGTGTTCAATTATCCTCGCCTGGATCGACAAAAGGCGCGCATGAAGCAAGCTATCATGGACCAATTCCCTACAGTGGGATCGCATTTCAATCGCATCGGTCTACCGCCGAAAGTCGGGTCCTTTCAAGTCTTCGTAGATGGTTATAAGGATGCTGATTACTGGCTTAGGCGATGGGAGAATGAGTCTATGCCGGCGCGCTTGAGTAGAGAATTTCAACTTCAATTCGAGCGTTTGGTCATTTTGGACTACATCATCAGAAATACGGATAGAGGTAAACGACACAATTGCTTCTGTCCATAATGCATAGATAGCTCCGGAAGTTTCCACAAAATCGTATAAAAATATATAATTAATTTCTGAAATTGGCTTTATTGTTTCTCAAAATACTCTGTTATAATGAATGCACTTTTCCATTCAATGAAATCAATTGTCAAAATATTTTGTTCATCTTTCTGGAAGTACCTCAGATTTTCGAACGTCTTCATCCTCTGCATCTTGTGGAAACTTTCGGAACTACTCAATAGTGTTAGCTAGTGTGATTTCTTTCTTCACAATTAATATTTCACTTATAGGTAACGACAATTGGCTAATCAAATACGATACTAATGTTAGCAAGAATGGATCCGAACAGGGTGAAGTAAAAATCGCAGCGATCGATAATGGCCTGGCCTTTCCCTTTAAGCATCCAGATTCTTGGAGGGCATATCCTTATCATTGGGCATGGTTGACTCAAGCGAAACAGCCATTCAGCGAAGTCACAAGAGAGCTAGTCTTGCCGCAACTCTCGGACCAGAATTTCGTACAGGATCTCTGCGACGATCTGTATCAGCTATTTAAAGTACGCTGCATATATTATTCAATGAGAATGAGCGTATCGCTTTGCTATTTGTTGTTTATGCAACAATAATTTTGCAAGCATAATTTGCTCATCTATTTCCACAGCAAGATAAAGGCTTTGACAGACATCACTTCGATAGGCAAATGAGCGTGATGCGCGGCCAAATTTTGAATCTGCAACAGGCTCTGAAAGACGCCAAAAGTCCTGTGCAATTAGTACAAATGCCGGCTGTAATTGTGGAAAAGTATATATTTTTTTACTTATTGTTTCCATTTTTAGATATATAACGATGAATGTTATAAAATTTCACGTTATTTTTTTATTTGACTCTAGGGCCAAAGGAAATGGCGCTCCCAGGCTGTTTTCATTCTCTGACACGTTTACCCAACGCTTCCAGAACAAGAGTCCGTTCTTTTCCTGGTGTTGAAAACGAGAATTCATGACTTAAATCGAGTGCTCGTGAATAAGTGTCAATGGTCATCAGTGTCATTGTCCTCTCCGTCGCGAAAAATGTTATTACTTATTTTTCTAAGTTTATCTTATATTTCTACCTTTCTTTCTTAAGTTTTATTTCTGTAGTGAGGCTGCAAATTGTTAAGGAGAACGCAGTTATTCTTTTTAGGCTGTCTTATATTTATAATCTATTTCTCTCTCTAAGTTTAATCGGGATATAAGATATTCGTACAACTATATTGTATACAGTAAATATATATGTATATATATAATGTTAAACACATTTTCTTTTAATGCGCTTATTGTGCGAACAAAGTGTAAAAAAAGGCGTATAAAATTTAGATATAATATATAATTCATGAGAAACAAAAAAAAGATACAGGTGCAAATTGTACGAAATGTCTGTCTCGTGTCTTCCACACGTACACACACACATATTGTAGTCTATGCCAATCGATACCGAAAGAAGTGCATAGATCAATACCTGTAGAGAACGACTAATGTCATGCTACAACTTAGAAATGGAAAGATAAGAATATCTTGTATTTTAATATACGATGTTTTCTTTCTTTTATTCTTGCACATTAAGAAGATGGCATTAGTTATTCCAGTCCGAGGTGTTGATCACTAGATATTTAAAACATTGTATAAATTTTTTGGAAATTAAACTGTGATCCTTGTACGCATGTCATCACGTCGCATATATACTAACAACATTTCAACAAGAATTTCATATAGTTATATATAACATTAAGTACAAATGAAATTGCTACTAGAATGCATAGAAAATAGAGTTTTTAGCGCAATTTTTACGAAACTTGTACTTTTGCCTATTTTCTTTTTTGTAATAGCATATCGTGAGAGAAATAGAAGTGAGATTTCTATATATGTGTGTATGTGTGTGTATATGTATGTATACACACACACACACACATATGTGAATTCAAAACTGATGAAAACCACAAGACATCTTTTACAATGAGGATAACACGAAGTTAGTTCTGGACCACGTGTCAGGCATAAATAATCAGATTTTTAAAATGTTATAAAACTCCAAGATATTATTTTGAATGTTTTGATATTTATTACAAGACATCATTTACGTAGAATAATATTAATGCAATTGCGTTGTACATATGTACAATACATAATAAGAAAGGGTGATCTAATCCTGCAATATGGAAGTTGTTGAGGCTTGCTCAAAGAGAAAAGCCTCATCATGTACCAAAACGATGGCATGTCCATGCAAGACAAAAGTAATTGTCATCTCATTAATATTTTTATCGATATTTTATGATTATTTTTGAAATCTATTATTATTCTGATTAATATTCCATATGCATGTTAAACTTTTCATTATAATAATTTGATTGATAGATTGCAAAAATTAATGTACTCATAATTTATAATTGTTAATGTCTTATTATAATTATCTTATTCTAATTATGATTGTATATTATATTCTGGTATAATATACAATATCACACATTTATTACTAGCAATTATTAATATTTATACAACTTGAACATTTCTATTACTAACCACAGTACAAAAGATACGTGCAGCCTCCACGTGCAAAATCCTTTGCACCAGAACGATTATACAAAGTACCATCAAAACAATTTGAAGACAGGACGACATATCACTTGTCTTATCTAAACGTGGATCGTGTAGCAGCGCGTTGTGCAAGATTGCAACCAATTCGGCCCATCCACAGTCTTGAGAAAAGTACTGGCAAATTTTTCGATGAAACAACGAATAAATTATGCTACAGACCCATATGGCAGACTGTTAAAGCAAAGCCTATCATACCGAAACGGAGGTAAGACAAAATATCTATATCATCATATATATATATATATATATATACACACACACACACATCAATATTCATATTTAAATAAAAAGAAGAATTTATCTGAGTCAGGATCTCTTCGGTGAAGATATTAAAATTGTATTGTATCTCCCATAAACCTAAAAAGAACTTCAGTGATTTTATCTGTGATTATACATCAAGATTCTTGAGTTGCGAGATAAATGACAAGTCATGCTATAGAAACATAAAATCTCAAATTAAAAAAAAAATTCACATATATGTTTCTTTTTCATCTTTTAGTTCAGCAGAAGCTCAAATTTGAGTTACTTCGAGAAAAGAGAATTTCTTGCGTATTTCTTTTATTTTTATATAATGAAAAATGAGACTAAGATTAATTTGGAAAAATTGATATCATCTTTTGTTGAGAGTTATATGATAAAGTTCAGAATAAATTAATATAATAATTTTACTAGACCACTAACGGGTACAGGCACGATGGAAACTGTGACGACGGTCCGTCACGATTATGTGGCAAAATACGTAGAGAGGCCAGAGATGATTATACCCTGTGGAAATATTCGCACAAGTTCGGCTCCGTTGGACGACAGGACAATGGCAAGATTGTCCTATGTTTCTCCTGGGCCTATTGAACCTGTAATCAGTTTCAAACCGATATTAGAATATCGTCCATCAAGTCAGCCACTTCCCAAAGAAACGACACAAAAACTGAGTTATCAGCCCTTTGTCATTGTTAAGAAAGAGTTTCATCCTTGGGCGCAAAAACCGGTGTATAAGTACGTATCACACGTAAATTTGAATGTTGCATTCTAACAATAACAAAATCACATATATATATATATATATATATATATTCTATAATTATTTTTTATAATGTAAAAAAATAATACACACAGTCTGAATATTATAATATATAAGTATAGAATCATCTTACATATATATATATATATATATATAAATTAATAACACAATATTATATTGTATTATTATATTTTAATTAAGAAAATTTGAATATAAAATAATAAAATTTTCTTGTCTTTCTTCCTACATGTTTATACAATATACAATAATTATAGAAATATTCTCCTCTCATTTTCTGTAACATAAAAGATGATGTAATCTGAATGTTTGAAGGCCACCGGACATCGCGATGAGTGGCAAGACCACTTATTCCGAAAGCTATATGGAGAATGATGCGGTTTCCGTGGAAAAGCCCTTTCTTCCTGTCGCGACATATGTATTTCCTTACGGCGCAGATTTCGCGGATAAAACCATTTACAAGGAGAGCTATCTACCGGGTGATGCAGAGCGCGTGGTGCCGTTTGTTCCATGCGGTAATATCTCTATCTCTGACGCGAAGATGTCCGCCGATACAACTAGCAAGGTGCAACTTCGTAATTATTCCGAGTCACGCGATAAAAAAAAACCCGGATAGGTTTTATCATGATTTGTAATCGTAATTTTTACGCGAATTATCTGGCAGTTGAGTTATCAACGAGTCTGGGCGGAGAAGCGAAAACCGTATCTGCCACGTGTTAAGACTATGTTGACAACCGCTAAAATGCAATCGGAAACGACGACCCGTTGTGAATACGTAGCGAAAACGACGTTACGTCCAGACCTTGTCGTCCCCTCTGATAATATTCGCATAATCGACGTACCCTTGGAAGGAGACACAACTACTGGATTATCTTACGTAAAACCTGATGTGATAAAACCTGTTCGCAGCTACAAGCCCATTATACAATATTACAGGTGAGAAGAAGAAACGAAAAGTATATATGTCAACAATTCAAAGGACGTCCATGATGCAACAAAACTCGTTTTCTCAGCTTTTTTCTCTGAAAACGCCTTTGAAAGACTTACTTGACTTCGTTAATTAATTTCTTTATTGTTTGGACTTTGATTTAATTTAGCTACGTATTTGTTTGCACAACATCTAATTAGCGACGATTATTATTATCTTTGTTCCATCTTTTAAATCTCTTCATGCTTCGTGCTTTGAGTCTTAAGGTCATAATCGATCTTACTCTATTTAGACCGGAAACTAAAATCGACTGCGAGACAATAAATAAATTATCATATCAAACGTGGTCGCCGAAACCTAAAGAGGAACTTCCATGGGCTCAAAGAAACAAATATCGAACTCCGGAACATCCGATGGCCAGCGACACAGTCTATCACATGAGTTATCCCATACCAGGTTATTATGTTGAGGACTGCGCAGAGTGTCCTTGTCCAATCGACAAACAAGATAACGTTTCGTCTATTCCGACAGCAGCATCTTAAATGCTTTTGGATTGAATAATCTGCTGTATTCTGAAGATAAATTGCGATCTATTTTGATATTATTTTAAATCCACAATGGCAAATGTTTTTAGAATCCTATTTTTAAGACGAACCTCATTGTGAATAAAATTATTTTCAAGAAAACAGCAATCATTCTTTAAATTTATCAATATTTATTTTAAGTAAATTAAAGTTTATTTTCGAGGAAGCTAATAATATATTGCTTAAAGGCTATGCCGATCAATAAAAACGTAGGAATGATTGCATTAACTATCATTATTAATTAATTCCTCATTAATTCCTGCAATTATGAATTAATAATGCAGATAAAATCAACAGAATTTATATCCTTGCTCCTCGAGATTGAATACGAAAAGTACATCGAGCAAATCGTATGAATTCTATTTTAAATACAGTGATAAACAGTCGGTCTGCTGGATAGATTTATAACAGCCATCTATCAAGCAAAAGAGTTTGATTTCTCTGCTTTGCCTTTCTGCTTATGATATAACAAATTTGGATGGAAAAATTATTTTACTGTAATAGAAACAAGTATTCAAAATTTAAATAATTCAAATTATATATTGCAAAATATTTTGTCTCAATAACGATGGATATCCATTAAAGTAGAAAGAAAAGAAATGAATAACCATTATACTGTTTTACAATATATTTTATTTCACGTTTAAACATGTGTCGCGTGTAACATACGTTATATCGTTAAAACATACAGGGGAGGGAATAGGGCACCATAGTAATTACTTATAATAATCTAAAATTATATAGCTGATTTTAAAAAATAAGGAGATTTTATGTAAACTTTAAGAAAATTAGTCTCCTTATTTTTTCCCTTTTCTTTGTCTTATATCTCTAAAAATATTGCTTAATTCTAAAAATAATAATAGAAATTGATTAATATTTCAATCTGAAGAATCTTCGCAGAGACATCCTAAATTATTAAGAGATAACTTATCTCTTGACGAAATACTACGTAGATTCAAGAAACTTAAGATATTACTAAAATAAAAAATTTCTTAAAAATTAATTGAACCGATTTAATCTTAAATCGACGAGATCTTTGCAGAAATCTTGCCGAAAAATTGTAAAATATAAAGTTTAAAAATGCGCAAGGCACTTACTTTAGGTACTTACATCACACAATGCACTTTTAAATCTACGTAACATGCGCTATCATTTCTTTTAAGATTATTTTTTTGTTTAATTGAACAAAATGTGACGAAAAAATTTAAATCCGATTTCCTGTTTTCATGGCTGCTCTATTTCCAAAATCCAAAATGCATGCAATGGCAATTTGACTAGGTGATCGTGGAAATGGTTATATGCATTGTTCATGAATGTACGCTCTAAAAATCTCTCTTTAATAAATCTCATTATCTAATCTTAAATATTTGAATTAGGTAAGCAACAGGATTTGTTTTTCTCTTTATAAAATCCTTTATAGACGTAAAATCAATTCGTAATCATAATTATGCCGTAATTATACGGATTATTATTAAAAAAGAGACGAAAAGAATAACATAATTTGTAGTATTTCGTTAAAACGTTCTCTATAAAACGATCTAAATGTTTAACAAAAATAATTGTTATATCAATCTCTATATATAAATTCTATGTATATATATATATATGTGTATGTATGTAATATAGATATCTGCTTAGTAGCTTAATCTGCTATTCACAAGCGATATACAATTCTATTTATAATTACATATGCTCTCTTAGCACTCTTAGCTCTCTTCATATGTATAGACAATAATATATAAATCTTTGTACTAAGTCTCTTTTCATCGTGTAAGAACTTAAATTATATTGATGAACGTTACAAAAAAAATGATACAAACGAAGAACCTAAGGAAAAACTCGATAAAATTAATGAAATCGTTAACGGAAACAAATACGAAAAAACAATTTTTGGTTGCTCATTAGAAGAATTCATAAATATAAATTTTAAATATGAAAATACACACTGGATCTAAGAATTGCTTATTTTTTTCACTAAAAAAATTATATCAACGAAAATACATCACAATTTTTGTCATAACGATCAATTAATACTCGACTTATTAAATAGATACAAATTCTTTTCGTATCTACTTAATAATAAGTCACATCAATGTATCAATATGGTTTACGCAAGAGTTCTCGGATGTATTGCTCAGTCAGTGCGCAACTTGAGTATAAGAGAACAAGATCAACAGAGATATATTATATGTCATTATTAGGTAAAAGTGATAACAACTTGATCTTTCTATAAATCTTCTAAGGTATAAGCCAATTCGTAACTATAAAACACTGGCTATGAATGTTTGTTATAAAAGAAAAGGAGAGAGAAAAAGAAATATAATTGTATCATTCTAGAATACATTAATATATCCCTCCCCTGTTAACAATTTGCATTCTGTTGCCTCTGGTGCGTTTCGGCGTGACTGATAAATAGAGATCGGAGAAAGATCGGGATTGCAACGGCGATCATCACGGATGTACCATCGTATCTCAAGGACGACAATGCATCTCGTAGATATACCTCCTATTGCAGCTTGGTAGATTGGTTGTACTGCATGAAGTCGAAGCCGAAGTTGTTCAAGTTGTCCAAGTTGAGATTTTCGTCGATCGACGGCAATTCGTTGTTACCAATCATCTCCATGTAGTCCATGTCCGAACCTGGCTGCCCAACGCCTGACTGGCCGAGACCCGGAGCGTAGCTACCACAAATCAAAACACAACCCCAATCACTGGCAATCCTCGATAATCAAATTATCGTAGGTTTAAATCTGTCCCTCTCTTCCCTCCGTATCTTTCCTTTCTATCTTTTTTTTTTCAGTCTGGGAATACGTATCTCGTTCGCTATTTTTTCGAAGGTGACCGATTAGAGCCGGGATAGCCGGTACAACACGGCGAAGGAAGTACGAATGACAACCACAAAAGCCCCACCCAGAACCAAACTTGCACATCGGTCACTTGTCGTCTCCGAGAAAAGCAAAATAAAAATCATAAATGATTATTTTCCCATCGTTTACCTCTCGACTCGTGCGGCGCATGAGAGCAACGAAACGGTAATATTGTTCCAATGAATCCGCGAGCAATAATATTATTCAATTGCCAGCTGCGAGTGATTGGAGCTGCATTTTGCAGAATAGTATCGAACATTCTGTTGTGGTTGTACCGGCTTACTCCAGGCCTTTGCCTCTTTTATTTTTACAGACACAGCTATTTTATACGAATAGTATATCTGCGCACCTATTTTGTTAAACGTGATGTCTCTTTAACACGCGAATGTTTACGCAACATTAAGTTATAGTATGCAAAAATTATTATATAAAAGCTATATTAAAGGCATAGATAAGCCGTATTAAAAAAATGAATCATAGAAAAATATTTGACAATCGAAAAATTAATTTCATCCTAATTTCTAATCGATATTTTTCAGTGATCCATATAAATAGTTGAAATAGAACTATTTCAACAATAAAAACGAATTAAATCTGCTGAAATAAATTATCTATTCGTAAATTATATGTCCGTTATATTTTAAATTTATTGATAAATTTTAAATTCTTTGTTTTTTGTTATAAAAATTTGCGTGTGGTTATACAATGTGTTGTGTATGTTTCAAAAAAATAAACAATACTAAAAATTAAAGTAAAAAATACGAGATCGCATTTTTAATACCAATTATATAACTTAATGCATAAACTAAACATATAAATTTAATGATATATAAAATTGAAATGTAATTGTGCATAAAGGCACTTCATAATATTATAATAATTCACTTAGAATCTTCTCTCAAAATACTAATATTGCATTTTTGATAAGTTAATGCACAGCAATGCCCTTTAATATTAAATTTATAGCTATAGATAGCTATTAATCAGGCTTTGTTCATACTATAGGTAACGATCCAATTGCCTTTGTTTCATTCTCAAAATGACATTATTTGGATGTATATTTACATGTATGAATACATACATAATACATACACAATATGAATACATATATAATACATAAATGTGTTCTTTCTTAATTGTTTAAATTACAATATTATTGATTATTACACATACTTCCAAAATCTCAATCTATTTTGAAAAATTTTGAAAATCTATATTAAAATTGAGAAACGCATTTGTCATAACAAAAGATTTGTAACAAAAAGTGTACAGCTTTTAAAATATTGGCTATAATTGCTTTATTTGAATATTTTGAACAAACTATACGGATATTCACATTATCGGTAAGGCTGAAAAATGATATGTTTGTAATAAAATATATTCTTTTCATTATTGTGTTGAATTATAAAGATTTGAAATATAAAGATTTAAACATGAAATATAAATAATCCTATTTATTTGTTTTGTGTGTGTGTGTGTTTTTCATTGAAGAATAATTGAGCAAACGATTGAAGCGCAACTGAGACGTACTTATAGTATAAATAAAGCCTTATTATTGAACAAAAATATTGGAATACACACAATAAATATACATGGAAGAATGCAAAAATAATCAAAAATGTTAAAAAAAAGAATACGTTAATATTAAATGATGATTTAACATGATTGTTACTTTATGGCGTCACTAGTCATACAATTATACATATATTTTGAACGTTTCAGCAGATAATTTAGATTATTTATCTGCATTCACGTCACAGTTGCTTTGTTCAGACAACAATGTACCCGGATAACCCAATTCAAACCATATCAGTCATTACAAAATTCGTTGAATGCGTGCCTTATCATATATACTGTTCATTTTTCCCCCTGCTCGTCTATCTTAGTTATAATATTAAACGTACAATATTTCATAAAAACGTTTACAAAAAGTACAATCGCGCAATTATCATTACATCTTTCTATAAAACTCCTTGTGTCAAAAGACGCGTATAAAAAAAGAAAAAAAAATACTGACCGTCTTTGAAAAAAATAGAAAATCTAGAAGATGTATGTAAAATGTGAGTTAAGCGCAAGGAATGTGTAATATTTGTTCTCATTTGCATTAAGCTCACATAAATTATTGTCTTCGATTTTCATTTTTTTTAAGCCGGAGGGATATAATATGGTACTTTGGTATTGTCACAAGATTTAATTTTCATTCACAATCTAAGATATCAAATGATGAGAAATAAAATCTTCTGTCTCATCAACAAAAACAGATTTGTCTGTTAACAATATCCGTTAACATAATTAATCATGTTTGTAATAGTAATAGAAATCGAAAAATTTAGAATTTTTATCTTAAGATTATTATTCAAAATGCGAGTGATATGTTCGATATCGATATACGGATGTCCGGTAAAAATTATGCCTCAACCGAAGAAATGTTGATATATGTATATATTTCATATAAAAGTGATAAAAAAATATATATAAATAAAATTTTTAAGTACGAAAGAAAATCATTTTCTTCGAAAATTTCATTAAAAAATTACATTACTGAAAAAATGTTGCATATTTTTTACTTAATTTATTGGACATCGTATAATCTGAGATTTCTCTTTCAAGGATAACAAAGTACCAAATGTAGAGGCATATCGATATCTCGATATTTCATAATTGATTTAGTAGAAATATCAGGTAAAAATCACTGATCCGACATTACATCCAAGAGACTGACCTTGATGCTACGGATGGTGTGTCCCGCGTGGATGGATCTGGTGGACTATGCGGTGGAAATACAGTCTGCGGTGTGGCAGGGTAACTTCCACCCGGGCCACTCTGACCGTTGTTGCTTATACCTGTTACGGATGAGTGTGATGGCGTTTGACCACCGATGCTAGGCAAAGCACCCCAACCTGGCACGTGCGTTACTAAATATGGCTTGACGTATCCGTTTGACGTTTGAGTTTGGTTATCTATGGAAATTAATTATTATTAAAGATTTAAACATAATTAATATGAACAATCCTATTTGTTTGTTGTGTTTAATTATTAATCAAAACATAAAATTAGTCTATTACAAATTATATTTACCAGTGAATGGAGTGTAATATTTGCCGAAGGCAGTATCTTTACTAATATCTGGATAGAGATACTGCAAATGTTGCATATCAGCAAGACGATCAGCCAAGCTTCGAATAGCAAAGTCTTTGCTAGTAAACGGTTGCAACATGAAGACATGATCTGTTGCTTGATCTGATAACGTTAAAATACTAGTTATATATGTATCCTCTCACAAAATTCATAAAACTTATCTCAAGGTATCAAATAATATTTTTGTTTCGATACTTTACCTCCAACCCAAGCGATAGTAATACCGCCAAGTTCTGAATCGGAATAACGCATCAAGAAAGTGCCAACCGCGCAATTCGCTAGCATCTCTTCTGCTTGTTTTTTCCGGATGAATCCGAGGATGTATCGGTCGATCCACGGACCCCTCAAATGTTCTCTGGTCAATTTCATGACGGCATAAAACCATTCCCAGAAGGTGAAATTTCTTTCGGGTAATGGTTCTTTACAGAACTGTGCCCAGCTCAGCAGCATATTTGAGTAATCTTGACCGACTGAATTGCCGTTGCTTCGGAATGCTTTTTCCGCAAGAAATCGGAGATTGTCGTCGGTCAAAGGATGACCGGTTGCCGAGCGAAACTTCATGTTCAATGCCTCAGCCACTTGTCCCCATGGCACTTTCTCCGGTACTTGAAACGGTTGTCTACCTGGTTCGGCAAACGCGTTATCCCAAGTAACCGTGGCCCATGCATGTGGTTCCTGATTACCATGTACTATCACAACCACGGGCAAACTTAGAGTCCAAACTTGAAACACTAATTCACCTCCGCCAACACAAAATTGCGATTGGAACAATAATGAAAATTTCTCATCCATCACGGATTCTGTACCTTTCTTTTCCGTACGCTTGATCTTTTTCAGCTGCATGTTACGAAAACTCACTGAGAGTTGCCTTGTTGCCTGCAAAATGATATTATGTCAATGTGATATTTTTGAAGTTTTGATTTGATATTAAAAACGAAACTCTTAAATACTTGTCTATCTTATTATCACAATTTTATTAATAATTTATAAATTTTATTAATTATTTTATTATTTACAATATAAAAAAAATCTCACGCACCTGATGATATTCCATTGTGCCTGTATTATTCAAAATCTCGCCGCTGACTTCACCGCACTTTGCCATTTTCTCGCTCTTTAGCAAAGCGTTTGCTTGTGTTTCGCTAATTATGCTCACTTTTACTTGCGGCGGCGTCATATGAACATTCAATTTGCCTCCAACAAGAAGACGCACTGTGCTCGTAAAACGAGTGTTGGTCTTCATGACTTGTGGCGGTTGTTTTTCAATAATAAAAGTACTTGTAACAAGCGAACTGAGAAATTGTGTAATTTGAGTATTCAAACTTGGAAGATTATCTCGAATGCCTGGAGGTTCACATTGGAACTTTTGCTTCAAACGTTCTGCTTCCTTAATCTGTTGCCGAGTTTGCCAGATTAGCTCGGCGAGACTCTCGCACCATTCCTGAATAGAGTCTAAATTGTTGGACGCGAAATTTGCACCATTACCTGCCAATTGCTGATCTCTCTTCCACCTAAATAAACGAAATATCAGGATCATTAATGGCTCGATAAGAGAAAGAAAAATCTATATCTTATTATCTTCAAATATTTATCAACATTTTACCTTATAAGTTCATCGTCAAGAATTCTCGATTGTAAAATGTTCAATTTCTTGATAATATCATCCAATTTTTCCATGAGCATTAAACGTAAACGAACTACACCGTTTACTTTTTGACTCAATTGCAAATCCTGCTGTTCTTTTTGTCTAAATAAAGAACATTTGTCTTATAACTTATTTGTCTCATAAATAAACAGAGATTATAGCATATCCTGCGTGTTAAATTGCAAACAATCATTTTACCTTCTAATTTTTTTTTCTAACTCCATATTTTGCTGATTCTGTACTTGCATAGAAATATGTTGCAAATGAGCATTCAGTTTCGTACACTCGTGATAACTAAGAGCGAAAGATTCCTGCTCTTGTTCTATCTTTCGTAAGTCCTCCCCAGTTTCATATGTTTTTCGCCGCAATATATCGACCTGATGAGCTATTTCCGTAACCGTGTCGCCTATCATTAAATTGACCCTATCACTGCTTATTAAACCTCCTAAATGTTCAGCTTCTGCCACCAATTTCATCTCCGTGCCCAAACAGTGCCTAATTATTTTGTATAATGACATTGGATTTTCACTGTATCTTTGCTATAGTAAAAGAACAACAAAAATATGAGTAATATTTTTATAATTTAATTAAATTATATAATAAATGTGCGAGATGACATATATAACTCACTCGAAACATGGTAGCAGCCTCTATCAATTTCATCTTTGTTACAAACATATCTTCCGTGGTAAGAGTGTTTGCTTTTGATTCTAACTCGAGTATTAACGATCCAACAAAGCTGTTTACGTAGTGCTCAAATTGTGGGTTATCCGGTTCTATGTTATTCCTAAAACATTAACGAGAAAATAACAATATCCCCAGATTGCATAATTAGGGTTACTACAGAAACAAAAAAAATTCTCTGACCATTTCCTGGTTTTCTCTATTATTTTTTGAAGAAATTACTTGACTGAAATAAAAATGCTGAATAAAAAAATTTAAACTATTTATTCATTAGAAATAAAA
The DNA here is from genome assembly GCA_037157785.1 of Cephalotes varians. NCBI lineage: Eukaryota > Metazoa > Arthropoda > Insecta > Hymenoptera > Formicidae > Cephalotes > Cephalotes varians. The sequence goes on from JANQDE010000071.1 coordinate 873,488, forward strand.
TAGAAAAAATAAATAAAAATTGAATTAAATTAAACATAACTTTTTTATATTTTTTAAAGAATTTTTAAAAACAAAAACTTTTGATCTCGCAGTACATGTTGTTGTACATAGTTTTTTCTTTCAACTATAATACCTATTATGGTTCTTTGCAAATCACTCACTGCATAATCACAAGATTATGAAAAAATCATACAAAATATTTAATAATACAGTTCTTTCTTAACAACAATTTTTTGTTTAAACTATAAAACAATTTTGTTTTATAGTTTAAACAATTAAATAAAAATTATAAGTAAAGCTTAAAATTATTTTTAAAGAATTAAAAAATTTAGAATTGTATCTAATATAATAATTTAATATTTTAATAAGAAAATAATTTAATATCTTAATAAGAAAAAATTACGAAGTGAAGATCACTGATTTAGATAGAACTATAATTTTTGTATGGTTTCGTTATGGATTTGATCTCCTGAATTGCACCGGATAAAATATTATCCTTAGATACATAGTAATTTCTGAAAAATTAAAAATTAAAAAATTTTGTATATACTTAGCTTTGTGTAAAGCCTTGTCCACGATGCTAGAAATCGATCCGGACGGAGATAGAAGTGATCATTTGGCCAATTAACTAATGCGATTAATCAATTCTCTCTCCGTCCAAGATCTCGGATCGATTTCTAGACCTGTAGCAATCCTGATAACATTCTTTAATTTATTCAAAAATAAATTTAAAATAAAGTTTAAAAAAAAAAGGAATCACATGAATGTATGAGTTCGAAGTATACTAAAAATATAATAGATTTAGAGTAGTTTTCACAACCATTTTTTTGATAAACAAGTTTCTTATTTATACATATTTTCATAGCCATTTTTTCTTGTAAACAAGAGTTTCTTTATACATATGTGCACGCATAAAGAAATAAATTTGAAATTTTTACTCATCAAAAAACGACTATGAAAAAGTTTCTTTCTCTAGAGTTTATGCTTACCACATCTTTTCTTCTATCCACGATGACAAGAAGTGTCTCACTTCAATCGGGAAGTGTTCTCCATATATATTGCGCACCTTTTGCAACGAATCTTGCGACAACTGTTGTGCTTTTAACCACAGCGCCATTTTGCGAGATTATAATCCTTCTAATTCAAAGAAAGAAAGAGAATATTTTCGTTACATTAATCAGATATTCGAAGATAATCTTAAGGGATTCTGACTAATTTAAATTTAAATTAATTTAATCGACGATTTTAATTCGGCAAAGTTAATCGCTTACAGCAGAAATTCCAACTGTACGATTCATCATCGCTAATCTAATCTTTCTTCTCATGTGTCAGACAAAAATTTATAATTCCATGTTAATAAAATATCACAAATATTATTTGACGATTTAATTAAACCGATCAAATAATAGTATTTTTGTTAACAATAAAATCGCTAAATTTTTGTTGAAAAAAAAGAAGATATTTAAATTAGAGAAATACATAGAAATTTATTATTTAAATAATAAAATAGAGATTTTAAAATAGGCAATTCTGCCGTTTTTATCAATTGATTAATTTTTTGTCGTTAAATAAAAGATTTTTTAATTAAAAGCGATAAAATAGCTAGAAATTTTGATGCAGGCAATCTTGCCGTTTGTATTAATCGCCGATTAAGTTAATCAGAGTTTGATCGAAGCCACTCTACATACAAACATACAAGACATAAGAATGTATCGAAAACAACGATCGACGGCATCTCGTCGCTGTTTCTCAACGAGTATTGTATTGACAAAAGAATATCATTATAAATAGATTTTGCAAACGTTCTTTCCGCGTTGCAGCCGCATGAAAAGCTTCAGAATCCCGGAATTCAAATAAATCATGATACGAAAACATTATATAATCTTATTACTTAGATCATCGAGGACTATGACTCGTTACTAAAGCTCGGTCAGATATCCCGAGACGCTCTGTGTAACGAGCACAATCGCGTGGTTTTTACTTGGAGATTTTGAAAAATATTTCAAACTTCACTTCGAGATATCTCCGTTCTCGATATCGTGGCAATTACGTCTATAATTTAATTTATAATGTAAAAAAAAGGAGCGATTTCGCCGATTTATTTTTATCGGCGGCAATTTATCGCGATCGGAGATGTCGCGCGCTGCAACTTCAAAAGAATGAAAAATGTCGCGCGCGCGAGAATCGCGCGGAAACGGAAGTTTGATCCCGAGAAGTAAAAAAAAAAGTAGACGAAAGTACCTTGAAAAATTTCGCGACGAAAAATTCTGTCGCTGAGGAGGGGAAAAACGTATCGCCCGACATAACGCGCAAATAGATAAGAACGCGGGAGGTGGGAGGAAGAGGGACGGGGAAAGGAAGAGACGGGAGGAAGGGAACGAATAGCGGGCAAAGAGCAAACGAAGATCGCTCCGGAATTCGGGGAAACTCACCTGATACTCGCCGCTCCCGCTACTCTCTTGTTTTCGGAAACAGATGTTTTTCGGCGAGGACGAGTTTACACGACACTACACACGGCGCGATCGTCGTCGCCGTTGTCGCCGTCGTAGTAGTCGTCGTCGTCGCCGCCACCACCACCGCCAGAGCCGCTGCTACCGCAGCTCCGCGATCGCTTCTTCGTTGTGTTTCGCGCCGGCGACCTTGAACGTATCGCTGACGCGCGATGCGACAGCTATAATCCGCACTGGCCGCGCAATAATCGCGGAAAGAAGTAATTACTGCGTGTAATTGGACTTACACCCACGCTGCCATCAATGACGCTCGTTCGGGACCTGCCTGCCTGTCCCTTCTCCCGTAAGTTACACCCTGAAGAAGTCCTCCTACCGCCGCTTCCGCTCCAATCCGCTCCCTCGGCCGTCTTCTCGGCCGCGTACATCACAGGCCGTCGGGTACCGTCGGTCGACGCGGATGACGACGGAATGAACCGACACGGGTGGAAATTCTCGGAATTCCCTACCGTAAACGGCGCCGGCGACTGACGGTGGGGACGATCGTGGGAGTGGGATGGGTCATGTGACCCATGCCGGACCTGCGTACCGCACGCGCGATCATCGTGCGTCGTGATTTATCGATAAACTACACCGACGGCTCTGTTTTTCCTCCTCGGTTACCGTTTTCCTCCGCACGCTCGTCCGCTAGGCGCGCTGAAATAAACGAATAGCAGCGCGAGCGCGCAAGCTGTAAATAGTTGTGTAAACAAATTAGAAAAAGAGAGATCTAACGAAGCATCGTTTATCGATAAATCACGATTTATTCATATGATTTCTCCGCGAGATATGTTTATGCCATTATGCAAATTCTTCTAAGTTGGCCTTTAGCCTTCGAAAAAAGAAAGTGTAAAAAGTATAACTAATAAAAAGAATGCAGGCAGATTCGAGAATTACATTAAACAGATATGACTTTTAATAATAATACATGTATAGTTATATAAAAAAATGTTTAATTTATTAGTGTTTTCAACTTTTACAATTGTACATTATATGCGTACGCATAATATAAATATTATAAACGCATAAATATAAATATTTTTCAGTATATTCTATAACATTTTTGTTATTTATATATATATATCACATAAATTATATTTATATAATATATATAAAATATTTAAAAAATAATTTCATTACATTTGTTTGTGTATGTAAAAGTACACATAGATATATTTATCTAGTTGGTTTATAAGTCTTTCAGTGTGTATAACGAGCTAAATATAAGTAACAAATGTGATGTCTAGATAGATCTATTAATAAATCTGATGGAAATTATTCTTTCTTGATATCACTATATATATTATGTTATTTGATATCAAACATAATGTAGAATATATGTTCAGTTATTTTTTTTAAAAATTAGTATATAAAACAGTAAAGTATATTATAAAAAGACATAAAAATATTGTTTATAAAGTATATCTTTCTAAGATTAAAAAAGAGGATGGCATAACATTTGATTATGCCAAATATTATTAAGTACGCATGCTGTGCAAAATCAGCGGCGGTAGCATGAGTAGTAGAGCCCCAATTAGATATGTTGTGCCACTCCCAATGCACCAAAATGCTGAAATAGGAATGTGTGCGTTTAAAAAAACAAACTGACGAAGCAAAAGCAAGTTTCCGCGAATTTAATTACCTGAAGAGGCAACGATAGGTCCACAAGCACGAGCTAATGCACCTAAAGAACGAAATATACCAGTGATTGCACCCTTCTGATGTTCAGGTCCAATACGCGTCACCAGAGTCATCATACAAGTCACAACCATCGCAGTAGCTGCAATAGATAATATGGAGCAATTGTTATTATTGCAACGTATCATTGCACATATTATATTTAAACGATAAATTTGAATTTATATATCAGCAATAAATAAACATGGTGCTTACAAACTGCGAAAAGAAAAATCCCGATACACAACATCTTTACATCGGTAGCAACACCGACACATATAAATGCAGGAATTATTAGCCATAAACCCTAGAATAATATAAAAAAATATCATCTGATAACGGAGACACGTGCCCCAGAAGAATTATATGAATAACTTACTAGCTCGCTGATAATTTTTGTTCTATTAGGAGGTATATGTCGCACCCAACCACCCTGTAAAATTGCCATAATCAAGCCAATTCCAAGAAACATCCATCCTTGTTGCATACTGGTAAATCCGAACGTATAGTGCGTCAAAAAAGTCAAAGTAAACTCCAAACCACTGTATATAAAAAGATATATAAAATATGTTCTACCCAATATCTTCAAATCTTGTTGATCTGAAAATAAAGTTATAGTTATTGATAATATTATAACATTATTACTGTTATAAAATATATTACAAGAGAGAATGCTTTCGACATTCTCTAGAATACCTTGCTCACTCAAGTTTAACACTCCATTAAATTGAAAGAGATCAACAGGATTAATGTAAGAAATTGCTCCAGATAATCCTGTTGCTAAAGTGGCTGCTCTATGTTTCAACGATAGACTCTCCTTCAGGTAATAAGCAACAAAAAATAAGTCACTTGAGGCAAGGAAGAGCGCAAATAGTGCTGGCATCATGTACCATGTGCCTTCTCTATTATCACTGGAAATCCATGCAAAATATGCCCCTATCATTGGTCCCACAACAAAACCGATAGAAAAGGCTATCCCTACAAGTGCCTGAAAAAATGAGAGAACGACGAGAGAATTAAATATTTATGTGAATGCATTTTTTTATATGGATACATTTATTTTTGCATCAGATGCTCGCTTATTTGTTTCTTTACCATTGCCTTTCCTCTTGTTTTTGGAGATGTAACATCACTGATAATAGCCATTGACAGACTGATGTTTCCTTTACTAATTCCACCAACAAATCTGGCTAATACAAATATACCAAAATTTGTGGACAAAACCCATAAGAGATAAGAGAGTGAGATGCCTGTTAAACAAAGTAACATCAAAGGTTTTCGTCCATAAATATCTGATAATGCTCCTATGATTGGTGATCCTAAGAATTGTAAGAAGGAATACATAGAGCCTAGGAAACCTGTAAAGCAGAAAAAGATAAGTTTACTTTTAAAAATGTATAACATAAGAGATTTATTTCTTTTAATAAAATAATAAATACCTCCAAAAAGAACTGTGTTGACTTTATCTGGTGCATCAAAAAACATTTGTATGCTCTTTATATGGTTCAAAATAATAGAGTATAATCCATGTTCCTCTTCTATCTCCTTATAATGATCCAATAAAGCTGGCAGCAATGGTAGTATCATCGTAAACGCTAGGAGATCCAGCAGCAAAGATACAAACACTATTCGTACTGTATTATCTTTGATTTCATTCATATTTTCTTTTTTTTCAATGTATTATACTATCTTTAAATTTGTATAAATTTGCTTAATTTTATTAATTTTTTTGCCTTTGTAGAATGTTTATATCTTCATACTCGGCTGACGATAGACTGTTATGCAAACGACGATGATGTCCCAGCTGCAGGAAGCAATTTCCAAGATAACGAGTATTCTTTTGATCAATACCTTTTATCGAATTACATGATGTAAACATTGCCATTTGTTCAAATACATTCTTCAGCTCCACTTCGAAATCGTAAAGCACAATAAGGAAGGGTTTCCGGTTTTGTCATCGCGGCACGAAATCGTTAAAGGAGACTCGTGTCATCCAAAAGTGAAAGGCTCTAATCCACCATTCGACATCCTGTTATATTCCACATTATCCCACATTCTCCGTAATGCGGTCAGTACTCAGTAGTAAATTTCGTACAGCTTGTCATTGAAACTATCAAATTGACGGGATTATTCGAATCTACGATAGATAAGAAATCCTATATCGATGGATGATTATCTGTCTGCAACCCTACCAGTGTCGCTATCGATATCCTTTGCGCCATTCTCGGAATTGCCGGTAAAGTAGAGCACCATACTTCCCGTCGATAAAGTAGAAACCATATGCAAAACTGCATCAAATCGTGAAAGAACGGCGTTTTTCTCGAATTTTCGTCGATTCACGGAAAACACAGTGAAAACGTGAGATTACGATATCCTGCCTAATGATTTCGGTCCAGCGAAAACAACCGACATGTTCAAATTTCAAAGCGAATTTTTTTGGCAGAATGGCACCAAGTCGCGAATTCGAGGGATCGTTATACTGTTTTTATTTGCCAGTGAAGCGAGAAATAGCCGGCGAGCGAACGGACGAGCGGGCGGGCGCGGCGCACCCAGAGGCATTATGATGCACGTTCCGACTTCCGGCAGCGCGCGCTCGCGCGCTCACGCACGTATGCACGCACGCATACGAGCGCGCGCGCGCGCAGACCCACTTCCTCGCGCTCCGATGCTCGAACAAAGATCTTTTCAAACCCGTACCAAACTGTAACATGGCTGCGCGCGATCGTTTCTAAATGCTCTCTCCGCTGCAACTCAATACTCCCGATGCTGTTTTCTCTCTCTTTCTCTCCCTCTCTCCCTCTCTTTAGCCTCTCCTCTTGCCGGCAAGATTCACACTCTCCATCCCTCTTTCCCTGTGCGTGTGCACGTGGAAATACGAGTTACGCGACACGACGGAAGGGAAAAAATTAAAGCGTGAGAAACGATCCGATGCGCGATCGATCGGACGCGAGTATATACACAATATGTTCTGCTCTTTAGAAAAGAAAATTCCACGGCAACGTAGGAAACGCCTTCGAGAAGGCGAATAAATCCCGAACGAATAGGATAATCATCTCTGTCCTATCCCTGTGTTACATTGTACATTTATATATTTGTTATTGTATTAGGACGACAGGCATATTATCATTGTCAATGTCAATATTATTTACAGATTCATAATCGATCTCAGCTGTTCATCTCGTTTGTATTTATAAATATAATTTCAGGATTATATAAATGCATAAATATAATTCTAGAAATATAGTTCTAAGCATTTCCAAGTATAATTCTAGATCTAAATGAGAATAAAATTACTTGGGCAGATAGTGAGCGAAAAGTCAAACGAGCGATAAAAAGTTTCGAATTTTCGAGACCAATCGCGGTAAGCGAAACAAATAATTTAATCGCACGAAGGATCAAGAAGAATCTGTCATCGGAATTGCGCTCGAAAATATACGTCGAAAAATTGTGACGTTTAACGAGCGGGGCTGATTTACGTGTTGCAGCAGGTGGCACGAGGAGCGGCGGTGCAGCGGTGTCATCTCGGTACTCGCGATCAAAAATTTCAGCAAGGGTACCGGGCGCTTGCCATCTGGGCCCCTGCCCACCGCGCAAAGGTCCATACGGTCTACTGACGTTACCGCTGGTATCGGTATACCCCTCGAGATTTCCGAGTGCGCTTATAAAGCGATAAGACCGCGAAATTGCAGGCTTTGCGACGTAATTGCGGCGCCGCGATATTTTCCAACGCGATTGAGATATAATTGACGGTTATCGCTCATTATCGATCCGCCATGACATTCATTAGATAATGCGACATATATCCCTTACATATAGAGCAAATTCTGAAGTCCTGAAAACCTTGCAAAGAAAATTTGTTTCTAAACTCTTTACTCGTCTATTCTCTCTTTACAAGGAATCGTCTTCTTCCCTTTCCTCTTCCTCTTCTTCAATCAATTTAAACACGTTTTATATAATGACGATGTACAGTAACTTTTATTTTATAAAATTTACGTTATAAAATTTGATTCTCGCGTATATTTGAATAAAAATCAATTGGAATGTCACGAATATCTCCTGCATACTTAGATCGTAGATATGAATTTCACTCGGATTCAAAAATATTCCGATGTCACGATTACGGTAATCGAATGCGTAAACAGAAACAGGCACGCGCCGACAACGTTTGGCAGGTGGTGACATTGACCAAACTTCGAACCCCTTCAACATTTTTCTTGTTTTCTGTCCGATGTTGCTTCGTACGCATTTTGATTACTCTGAAATCGATCAAACACTGGTTTTCAAACGTATACGGTTTTCAAATGTATACGTTTACCCCTCACGATATCTTTTACATTTATACTTATCTTTGTGATTTAATTTTAAATCTTCAATCTGCGATATATTTAATGCTTTTTTAGATCTAATATTTTTTCTGAATATATCTCAATGTTGCTTCATTGTACGTTTCGATGACTTCGAAATCGATGCAACGATGATTTTCGAAAATGTACGGTCGCTTACAATACCTTCATTCTTTAATAATATTTCAGGCCGTATTATATTTTCTACAGAATTTCTTAAAAATAATCGAGAATCGTCGTCAAAGGAAAACAATCGGGTACCTATTCATCAAAAATGTTGACCATCAATAATGCTTTGCCACCGGCAGAGTTTGACCGGATATAGGTATTCCCAAAAGTTTCGTCAAGACTATAGCACGGGAGAGAAGAAGAAAGCGTTGAGATTTCAAAAGAAACAAATATCCATAAAAAGAATAGAAGAAAAAGGCTATAATTTAATCCTAATATTAAAAAATGACAGTTATAAACTTAATGCTTTTCACTAAAAAAGCTATGTATATGTAATATACAACAATTCAACAATTAAATATTATCATAAGAAATTATATATAAATATTATTAAATTATTATTGAATATCGTCAACAGTCATGAGGCGTGAATATTTAGGTACATCAGTCAAATATGCCTTAGTTAAGATCCTCAGATTTATGACTCTAAATGTAACATAATGAAATTAAAACAGACGAACGAATAGGCAACAGAAAAAAAATAAACGTTTTCGAGTGGTATTGAACATTTGCAATACACTGCAAAAAGTGAGGGTTTATGCTTGACCATGACAATCCTTTTTGCGAAGGAAAAGAGAGGAAGAATTTTTCAATGAGCATGCAAATTCCTAGGCTAATTTTCCTCGTCTCTATTGATGTTACTCGACAAAAAAAAGACAATTTCCTGGACTTTTATTCTAACTCTCTATTCTACAAATTCTTCGAAATGCTTAGTTTTTCTTCATTTTTCTTATATTGAGACGCATTACTGATTTACGCGTAAAGAAGCGCAAAAAAACAATCGTACACAGTAAATAAATTATAAATCTTGTACAAATAAATTATTTGTGTTAAATATTTTAAGAGAATAGAAAAAATCTTATATTTAACAAATATATTTATAGTGCAAAAAAACTGCTTTATATTTAACACTGTTTTATATTTAATATACAGATTGACGTGAATATTCTCTGAATATTTTCTAAGACTTTGATGGAGAAAGAGAGAAAGAAAGAAGATTCGCTTCAAATAACAGTTATAATAACATTTCGTCACACATCCTCGAAAATTTCCGGAACTCTGTAGATTTCTCTTCATTCTTAAAGATCGAAAATTGCCGATATTTCTCGTGTCATTTTTGTAAAAAAAAGAATGGCTTTGAATTTAACTTGAATTTTCGGAGAGACAACGGCCTCGGATTGGATACAAGCGACAAAATTCCTACAAGCGGAAAATGCGAGCGAAGACTCGGGGAGAGGAGCAGAAAGGAGGTATAAAGAGCGACAGAGCTGAAATCTGAAATTTTCTTGGTAGAACCGTGAGTGCTGCTCCGATGATGAAAAGTCCACGGACAATAGGGACAAAGGAAATTTTCGGCGGTACCGGTGTTATGTACCGGCTGGCTGGCAAGCTGCAGCTACGTCGCAGCACCGCTCCACACCGCCGACAGGCGCGATGCATAAAGTCTAACATAAGCCGCGTTGCAGCAGGCCAGTATACAGGGTGATTCGCAATCGACGAAACGAACCTTTCGGAACGGAAAAAGGAAACAGTTTTTTGGAAAGAAAAGGTAGGTATTTTAAGCTTTAGACCCCAGGCTCCGCCGTCACCGGATGTTCGACCGTTTTTCAACCTAAAAATTTTCAGGTATGGTTGACACCAGGCATCCGATTATTTAAGATTCTAAATATTACTCAAGATATTATTTTCACTTTTAAGCTCATAATATCACAATGTGCGTTCATTTAAATATTCTAGTTTAAATATTGTCTCAAATACCTTAATTATCTAAAAATATTTAATCGTTGAAAATAAAAATGGAATTATACTATATATATGCAATATTTAATTTTTTAAATTTTCTTTGTAAGATGTTTTATCGTGAATTGCTGTTGAGTGAACTGAGATGTCTCACAAATATCTCTTTCAAATACTACCTAAGCCTTCGGAAAGTTCGGCGAAATTTTTATATTATTTTATACAAATCAAAGCATATGTTCCGCATAGTCAAAGTTTCTTTTTGGGACTTCGAGAAACCCCCTGGAGTACATATGAAATAGTTGGAAAGGAAAGCGGCATGCATTGAATCCTTGGATTCTAATGTTCAAGGATGACACAGTGCTTATTGTTAGGAATACAATGTTCAAAGCTATCTTTTAAGATGTAGTTTCAGTTAAACTAAATTGTAGATTCTTAAAAAGATCCTTGTGGAAAAATATGAAACTTAAACTTATTATTCGCCGTGACCTTTTAATCGCATCAAATATCCCGTCTTAGTTAAAGTTAAAAATAGATTTAAAATTCTGGAAAGAACTCCGTTAAAAATATCGAATTTCGTTGAACCTTTATACACCATTCGCAGATCTAAAACTATCCGCGTTTCGATATTCTTCCGTAAAGAGATTCGAATGAGCACCGTGCCCTTGAACTTCGTAAGCTAGTTACGAGTCTCCCTGTATATCGAAGGGTGCTGTATGAATAAGGGAGAGGGGAGAAAGATAGTACAACGGTTTATGTACACCATGAACGACCCTGGGTCTTTCTTCTTTCTAGATGGACGAGGTACCAGTTCCTCCGGTAAGAGGGATGCCGAAGGAACGGGCTCTGTCAACCCTCCGAATGCAGAGAGTGATACACATGGTGGAGCATACGTGGAATACAACAAGAGATACATGCGGAAACTGCACTGGAGCGGTCAACTTCGGGTTTAAAAGAAGAGGTAGAATTGGAGGGGAAAGCGTGCAGAGGAAGAAGCGGAGACGATTTGGAACGTAGTCCCAAGCAAAAGTAAAATGGCACCGAATAGAATAGAGAATAGTTTATGTGACGTTTTAGGGCGTAAGCCACTTCACTTCCATGTAAGGGCGATAGAATAAAATAGAATATGGTTCATATAAGCATAATGCGGTTCAATATAGTTATTTAATTTCAAAATACTTGTCGGGAAAAAGGGCAGACAAATTGATGTAGAAAATTTGAAGAATGATACACCTTGTACGAAATTTCCTCGTAAAAATTTCCTCGTACGTAAAATATATGTTCCGATCCCGAGATTTTCTCCATACCGAAGATATCAAAATACAAAAAAGTAATTGTTAATTAACGCGATTAATTATAGATTATAGAAGGACACTTTAAACAAAAAAAATTTGATAATCTCGAAAGAAACAAGAGACAAACGATTACAACGAAACTCGACGGATCGCAACTCGTATTAACGATTCAAGAGGAAAACGTCATCTCTCGAGAGAGGAAGAAAAACAACAGACAGAAAGGAAAAGCAGAAAAAGGGCATGGAAATACGGTGAGAAAAAGAGCGACGAAAAGAAGGTGCAGGATGAGGCGGAGAAGGAAGAGATGGTCGTTCGTAGGTATGCATTCGTATGCGTGCTCGCGCGTTCTCTCTTCGCACGCACCGGCGTGCGCGGGCACAAGCGCAAGTATATGTGAACGCGTGCCCGCGCAACCGACAGCAGATGCGCTCGCAGAGCGCAGCTGTCCTCCTACAAGTGGTTCTCAATTCATCCCTTTCCACGATTTTTCTTTCTCCCTTTCCCCTCCCGCTTTTTGCTCCGTGCGGCTGAACCGGCGCGGGAGTTTGGAACACAAAGGAAATCGCTGTTCGACGATTACACTTCGTGTCGATAAACATTCGCGTCGCAGCTGATCGAGCGATTTCTTTCTCTTTCCCATCCCCCGCCTCCTCTTCCTCCTCCTCCTCCTCGTCCGCACGAGGGAGAAGATGAGCGCGATACTAGAAAAGGGGGAGTAAGGTGAGAAATATAATACATGTGTCTCGTCAGGGAGAAATATATACGTGCGATCGAGACACGCTTGGCTGAAGAATAATGTCCGCGTGTTACGTATACGTTCTGCAATGTTCCTTTGGTAGATTAGAAAAAGTTTTGTTTTGAAGCTGGGCTGTATTACGCGAGTAGAGAAACAAGGAACTAAGGAATAGCATTTATGAAATTCATCATGAAAGCAACGCAAAGATAATATACCAACGCCGAGAAGCGTGCTGCTAACAATATTGAGAGAAGCGTTCCAACCTGTTACAAAGTGGAGGCCCACGTTCTTAATGACGCGAACACGTGGTGAACGTAAGTTTCAGCTGTTCCAGGTGATCCGGGACGTGTGTTACGCGCGAGCCGGCAAAACGACCGAACTTTGAAATCGGTACAATCGCGTCACCTCGCAATGCAATGCCCGATTGAAACGTCAATCTTTCAAATCTTACATACTTTGTCGATTTTCAACGATTATTATTTCTGTATTAATGGTCGTGCATCAATCTAAAATTCTCGCGGTGTAATTCAATTTTTATACAAGGTGTTCCAGCTCCAACCAAAAAGTATCAATCATTCCATGAATTTCACTTAAATCTTTTTATTGATGAAATATTGCGAACATCAGTGTTAAATTAAACATTAAACATAAAATTCACGAATAATTTTAATATAATTTAATATTAAAATCAGAATTTCAATTGAATTAAAGGTGAGATTAATCGAAGAATTTTATTTCATTATTAGCTGCCTCTAATGCTGTATTCTGCAATTATTTTAGAATCGTCGTAATCAATTGTCGAGTCAATTTATAAATATGTTACATGATGACTTTAAAGAGCAGCATTCACAATTTTCGAATGGCCATCTTATTTATATATATTTGTAAGTGCATAATCAAACGTGGCGAATAAAACGAGCACGTGTACGTCCCGCGATGCGTAAAATTACTGAGTAAACAGGACTTAGGACACCTTAGCGAGATGACGAGGCAATCGTTGTCCCGCGGATTACAAGGCATTATTTATAAAACGTTAACGGAGAAGGCGTTTTTCGTTACATAGCATAACAAATTGGTTGGCGTTACCCGATGAAAAGAGATTTACCAGAAAACACACATTTAAGTATTATACAAGGTGATCAATGATGTCTGAACAACTCCAGAAACAAATGTTTATAAACGTTAAACAGGTGTAACATTCGTCGTCTTGTTTAATTGCTCGCTTTATACCGTTACTCTTCGTATACTATTCGTATAACAGATCGAGTATTTAACCCTGCGCATAAATTGCCTTTTTTTACTAACGCTACGTGACTCGTGGGTCTTTTTTGCCAGCACCACTTTTCTTCTGATAAATCATTTTTGAAAAATCGAAAAAAAAATTTTTTTTATTGTTTCACATATCTACATTGTAAACGTGTTTAAACTCAAATATTATATATTTTTTTTTTATGTAACACTAACGTATCGCAATATTACAGTTATTTGAAATTTTGACGGTTCCCATAATGACCCATGAGTCACGCAGGACTCATTTTTTAGATGATCTGTAATTCAAAATAAAATTCTAAAATTTATTATTTTATGCCGTGCGATACAAAAATTTGAAGAATTAAAATATAATATATATACATAAAAATATATATTAAAATATATTAAAATAAACATTCATATGAAAATACATATAACATTGTAAACGAATCAATAATATAAAAGAGACGAAGGCCAAATATCAAGTTCTCAAATTCAAAAATGGCAAAAGAAGTTCTTTTGCGTTGGACATAGTCTTTGAAGATTTTATTCTTCATCATCCTCCTTTTGCGTTTTTTACCAATTAATTTTTTAAATATATTTGTAATTAAATTTTATATTTATATTTTCTAATTTGTTATGGAAGAAGACTTGGTAAATCGAAACTGTCCCGTTATATTTTCAAATAAAACTCATGTTTATATTTATTTGATTTTATTACATTTTTTTTTGTTTCGCTCATCTTGACCTTTGTTTCTTTATATTATTATTTTGCTAATACGAGAATTTTGTATGTATTATACATATTACAAAATTCCATCCTGAAATCTGAGACAAATTAATAAATCGTCTAAGGCGAGTTTTATATTCGTTTACGTCTTTGTGCGTATTGCATTTAAATGAATGTATATCGATCATTCGTAGAGTTTTCCAAAGTTTTCGTTCCAATAAATCACGTTTAATTCGATGCTCCGTTAGGAAGTACGTTTTCCATCGATAGAACTCGATCGGAAGGAAGGAAGGAAGGCAGAGAGGCAGGCAGGCCAGAAGGACTCTCCTACCGCACAGCGGATAACTGTCACAAATCATCGTAAATCACACGGTGAGCGAAGCGCAAACCGTCATCGCGCGCGTGTATAATCGTCAAGCGTTAATTTTAATCGTTCCTCTTTCCCTTCCCCAATAAGGGGATTTCTCCCCCGGGTCCTGACATGCAATCAGGCCGTGTATCCCCGGTCTCCGATTGGTCGCTGGCCGCCTGTCTACCTACCTACCTGGACGGAAGAGCAACCTGGATGGAACCTGGACGGTGGACCTGATCGGAAGAAGGACGAGGGGCGGTCGTTAGACATCGCTGAAAGGAGCCGTGAGCGAAATCCAGGACAGCTGATACAATTTTGGCGGGCTCCGGACGTGCGATCGAATAATGCTCGGAGGAACTAAAAATGGGAAAAACGGAGGGAGGGAAAGGAGAGAGAGAGAGAGAGAGGACGATAGGTCCTAAGAGAGATGTACAAGGGACGCCGAGGAACACGAGCGAGAAGAGAAAGAGGTAGCGAGGAAAGGGAGCGAGGGAAAGAAAAAGAGAAGAGGACCTCGAGAAAAGGGACGAAAAAGAAGAAAGAGGGAGGTTCTCTTCGGCGTTTGGGGCCCCGTCACGTTGTGCCATTGCCATCGTCGTCGTCATCGTCGTCGTCCTCGTCGCCGCCGTCGCTGCTGCTCTCGCGTTGCTGTTAAATAAGAATAAGCCCAGTCCTCCCCACTACCTGAGGCCCAAAACGAATAAAGGAGGCGGGACACCTGGCTGTGGCCGCAGTTTGCTCGAGGATCTAGTCGGCGTTGGTCGACTCTTCGTCTCCCGAAGAAGTCTCCCTTTCCTCAGACCCTTGTTCGTTCCCTCTTGTCGCGTGCATTCCTATTTTCCCGCATAGTGTTGTGCAGTGGACGACGAGGAAGACTATCGAGAGCATCCCTGAAGAAGAGCGACAATGAAAGAGACAAACCGAAAAACAAAATGGAAAGAAGAAACAAAAAAAGAAAGGAGAGAAAGAGAGAGAGTGATCTATCGCGAGTGATGGACGACGATCTAACGACGCGTCCGATTTATTTCCTGCGTGTGACGCACCTCGATCGAGCGCGCCGCCCGGCGCGTCACGTGCCGAAGAACATACGAAGATCGAGAAGGAAGATGAAGGCGAAGAAGAAGAAGAAGAAGGGGCATTGTGCGAGGATCGAGAGCCGCGTCACGGCGGATTGACACGGCGATGATCGACGTCGGTGGCGTCGATCCGCATCTCCTATCTGCACGTCGATCGCCCCGTGAGTGACCAGCGCGGAATTTCGTCGGAAAGAGGAAGGAAGCGATAGGTCGCACGAGATCGAAAACGCGTTCGCTGCTGCTGGCTCTGGGTAAGATCGTGACGGTAAGGTTGATTTGATCTCGATTGAAAGATTGCTAGCGGGAAAAACTGGAAGACAAAATGACGAAATTTATCGAAAGATCGAAAGATTCTTATCATCTCGGATGATAATAGAAGTTGATTCGAAAAGGGGGCCGCGCGACGAAGGAAATCAAAGCTCGAGTTTAACGGTCGAAAGATAAGGTCGCGAAGGACGTCGTTCGTCTCTTGCAATTGTTTTCGTTTCGCGTCGCTTCGTTTTTATTTTGATTTCTCGCATCTGCTCTCGACCTTGCGCGAGATCGAGGACGGATCGATGTTGTGCCGGGAAAAATTGCGAGAGGTTTCTCGCGGGGACGATTTCTTTTCGCGCGAGATTTCCGGTGCGGCATCGTTCGTCAAAAGACTGTGCTCGATATATAGAACGAGGAGCGAGACACTGTTTGCGTTACGCACGCACCGAGCGCCGCGATAGAGCTCGGGTTACGAGTTACGGAGAAACGAGAAACGTCGCGGGCGATAAACAATAGCATATTTACGCGCGAATATCTGCACGCCGCGTCCGCCTCTGTTCCCGAGAGCGGCGGCGTCGGTTGGAAGTTGAGTTTCGAAGACGTTACATCATTGTTACGAAGCCTAAAAGAAAAGAAAAAAAAAAATGTAGATCGCGTAAACACGTTTTCCCACTAGCATTTCGAATTGTCGATTTTCAAGGGTTTCGTGCTACTTTTGGAACGAATGATTCCCGTGCGTGCATGTGCGGCATGGTGTCCCTTTGTGCGTGCATACGTATGTGTGTGCGTGTATACGTATACACGAATTAGCGTGCCCAGAGCCTCCGGTTTCTCGTTTCACAGAAATTCCGGCGGCGCGCGGATCCCTATTTCGAGGACCGGCAACGCGGAGCGTCCGTGAACGACCTACGGTCCACGAGAGGCGACCTCGGGCTACGATTTGTGATTCGAAGTAGACGCTAGATGTTGAAGGCTCTCCGATTTGGAGACTGACCGCCAAGGCCACGTCGGAGAGCCCCTTGTGCGTGCGAGAGAAAGAAGAGAGTGAGATTGTGAGAGTATGTGTGTGAAAAGGAGGAAGGAGGGGGGAAGAGGCACGCACGCGGCACTCACGCATTTCTCGCCCCCATCAATGGGCGAACGCGTGTTACGCGGCGCGGCGTGCGTAATCTCGCGTGATTCCAACGAATTGCGCGTATCGCGAAACGGACGGACTTAGCGCGCGATTTCCGGCGGCGATCGCTGAAGCAGAAAATTCGTCGCCAAGTTCCTTCGCGCGCGTTTCGTCCGAGTAGCTTTTGTGATTTTTGCAAACCTATTTGCGGAATCGTCCTAAATTTGTTAACTCGAACAACCGCGTGTATTCCTCGATTTACAAATTTTTAACTCGCGACTTTATCCGAGACAAAAAAATCGATGGAATGTGATATTTTAAATTTAAATTTAAATCATTTAATTCTTAATGTGTATTCCATTTTTTTTTCTTAATTTCTACGTGCTATTTTAATTTATTCATAAAAAGTAATTTTGTAGTTTTTTAAATTTTAATTAAAAATCTATTTTTCTCGAAACATCAGCGACATACTTCTTTTACGATGAACAATTCAAATCGATTTTACAAATACCTTGATCATCTCGCATTTATCACGCGATTCTTTTCAATTTTGCATTAGAAAAGTCAGTTAAAGAATTCGCCTAGAAATCACATCTTGTTCTTACAGCTTTCGGAGGAACGAACCACGTGGCCGGGCAACAAGAGTCGCCGCCTGATCCGCGGGGTCCTTCGATGGGTTCGGCCCTGGACTTGGACTCGCACGATCCTGCATCGCAAATTGGAGCGGAATGACTACCGTCGAGTCGAAAAGTATATATCGTCGTTGGTTCGGCCGATTCGTCGACGCCCCGACAAGCGAGCGACGCTATATGTTGCATAAGAGATAGGTCGAGACATGTGTCAATATTCAATGGAAATATATCTCAATATTGCACTAGTCCCGGCCTTTCGGGATGCATTATATCTCGTCGAGGAACGAAGCAAAGAAATTCGGACGGCGGACAGGTGGGAAAAGGAGAGAGAGAGAGATAGGAAAAGTGAGAGAGAACGCTATTTGGGAAGAATTCGCTTCTACGAGAATAGCCGTTCGAAATGGAGATCTTCGAGGATCGGGCAGGTGGGGATGAAGGCAATATTTGTGAATATTTGAAATCAAATTGCACTCGTCCCGGCCTGCTGGATCTGTTCGATATATCAACGTCCGATTTCTGATGATATCTTGATAGAAACGCATATCCGGTGAAACCAGATCTCGATGGTTTTTACATTAATTCGCAACACCGGAAAGTCCGAGATACAGGTCGTAAATTACAATCGGCTTCACTTCACAGATTTGAAGAGATTTTCATATCATATAATTATTCGTAACACAATTTTATAGCATTTTATGCATTAATATACAAGGTATTTTATTGATTCTTAATGTAATATGTTGTACAACACAAAGTTTTAACTTTCCAACTGTAGCAGTGTTGTATATTATTGTCTTATATTAACTACGTAAATCTTTCGTGTTTTATAAACTACAAAGGCATAGATATAAAAACAATGAAAATAAATGTAAAAAAGTGAAGAATATCTTTTGTAAAAATGATATATTGCGCAAGGAAAGAAAGATTTCAATAAAATTACGTGCAATTGTTTTAAAAATGAAATCGCTATTCATCTTCCTGCAATCTCCAATTTTCCTTCATGTAACTTTTAAAGAGATAAATTATGTATTTTGAATATTTTGGAGTGAATTTTTAAATAAAGAAAAAATTAGATATCTAATGAGAAGAGTCATTCGAACCACCTGTTGCCTAATACTTGCAAAAAGGTGTCGATGGAAATCTTATAGATTCTTATAGTTAGAAAATTTCGTGAATAATAATATACAATATAAACATTTCGTGTTGCGTGTGACTCGGAGAAAAAGAGAAAGCGTTTTTCTCCAGACTGTCGTTCGGCGGTCCCGTGCATTTCCGGTCGATTCGGAAGGGAAACGACGGCGTTTCCACCACCTTGCGAGCCGCAGTTATTAACGATCGCGCACGAATTCGGAAGGAAGAAAGGATAGAAAGAAAGAAGAGAGAAAGAGAGAGGAAGCCACGCATCCTTTTGTGCGGCGCGGCGCTCACGTAACCGTTCCATCCGAAACGGTCGCACGGCACAGGAACGAAAAGGCAAAAAAAGAGAAGGACGGAGAGGGCAAGGGAAACGGATTTCTCTTCGACAAGATCGCCCGCTTACCGCGGGCCCCGAATTCGCAAGCTCGCAGGGATTTAGATTCGGTTTACCTGTTTCTCGAGAGAAAAGATGTGTGCTCTATGGACACACAGTATATTTCTTCCTCCGTTCCCTCTCTCTCTCTCTGCCTCTATTCCTCGCTTTCTTCCACGTGTGGAGGTGCCATGTGTAAAACGTACCCCCGTAGACGCGAAGCGTTGTTTCACGATTCTCTCTGGATGGCGCACAAAGAAAAAGGCAAAAAAAAAGGAAGAGGAAAAACTCGCTATCAAACGGGCGGCCAAGAAGTGCAGAGAGGGGCGGGAGGGTTACGTTACGTTCGATCGAACAAGGAAACACAATAAAAATAGTGAGGGCTGCTCGTGGAAGCGTGGAGGGACGCGAATCCTGTTTTTCATTCGTCCTGACGTTTTCTCCGTCTCGCTCCCGCGAACGGGACAGGACGAAAGCGCGTGCACGACGCGCAAAAGCATCCCTCTCTTTAAGGAGAGTCCCACGGTTTGAAATAAAACACCTGGCTTCCCGCCCGCCCGCCCCTCCGCCCGCCCGCATGACTGTATGCGTACGCATGCACGCGTGCACGTACACGGGTGTACGCGTTTGCCCGTCAGACACGGCGACAGAGCTCTAGCTGCCTGAAGTGAAAAGGAAAAATACATTTTCGCTCTATCGTATTTGTGCGTGCTCGATGAATGAATTTGACAACTTCAGGCAACTGTCAGATCGATAAAATTACGTCTGAATTAATCTTGCGGAGTGTTTCACGGAAGTGTGTGTCGTGGCTTTAACCACGAGACACTTTACGTGTATTTGTTTTATATATATTACCGTCAAATCAAGAGATAGAAAATTTTAAATGTGATAACATATAAGTTGAGATAAGATATAAGTGATGTAAAACAAATAAAATCTATATTTGGTTACTTATACAATCTATAAACCACATAAAGAAATCTCTTACAAAAAAAATTATGAAAGAAACAATTTTGTATGCTGTTAAAAAAAAGTCCATACTACACTCTTGAAATTGGAGTACTTGATATCAAAATCACCTATGAAAATATATCAAGGTATAAAACATTGTATAACAAAATACTTGTGTCAAAGTTTGCCGAGCGAATTCGTATCTGCTGCTTGAAAAAAGAAGGTTTCTCTTTGCTCCCCATGGATGTGTATAGGACCCAGAAGGTACAGCATGCGCGTTCTCACGGAAAAGAGGGAGTTCTCTCTCGCTCTCTTTTACACATTTTCTCTTTCTCCCTCTTTTTCTCCGTGTCTCTCGTCTCCCGTTCTCTCCGGCCTCCGGCCTGAGACTGGTTCCCTTCGGGCTTCCTTACGAACTTTATTGAATTCTTTGTAATATGCCAAAGGGTTCACCGTGCGCAACCGTGAACGCGCTTTCGCGCGCGCCATTCATATGCTAAACAAATAAATTCGTTGAAAGAAACGAATCTCTATCTGCCATTCTTCCTCCCTCTCTCTCTCTCTCTCTTTCTCTCCGTTTCTTTTCCCCGAGAGAGGAGAGCAGCTGTCCGAGAGCGACTCGTACCTATGTCGTCGTTAAAAACCAAGAAGAAGATGATACCTTGAGCTATTTAATGAAGAAGGGTGCAAGCATGTACCCTCTGCCTGACGGCGATGGTGGCAGCGGTGGTGGTGATGGTGGTGATGATGGTGGTAGTAATGGTGGTGGTGGTGGCGGTGGTGAAGCCAGCTGCTGCTAAAACGAAGGAACAATGCGTTTGCCGATGACGCACTATTCCGAACAAGTACGTTTGTAAGTGGGTCATCGGGCATTCTAATATTATGCAGTGGGAATTTAATTTTTTTCATCTATCAGAGTTAATTTTCAAACCATTGTAACAATCCCTCGCAAGTACATCAAACATCTTCAAATGTGTTCATTTTAGAAAATCTACAATTCGCGTTAGGATAGTTTTAGAATAGTTTCTAATTGTTCATTTTATGTACATACCGTGTAGATTTTGACGCATGTGTGTGTGTTTCATAATATATATCTTATATACGTATGTACTTTTATTTCTTTTCAAATGCTTTTATATTTTTTATGATATGAAATACAAATAGAATTTTAAATTCTGACACGAATTGGAGATCATGGAACTTAATACATAAAGCTGCACCGCGATTTTAATGCATTCGACTCATGCACCATAGGTTCTGATGTTAAGGCACCAAATTCGATTGAATTAATTTAATTGGCAATAAATTCAATTGCTTACTAAACTTTCTATGTGTTATAATTTATCATCCCCAACTTAATTTTCGTTTTCAGAAAAATCAAACAAAATTTAATAATTTAATCCACATTAACGAAATTATAAATAATAATAACTCAAATATTGCTTAACAACTTAATTATCGATCAGAGTTTGATCGAAGTCGCCCTTACAAAATCACTACATGGCAGAAGAGTGCAGGCACACCCTGTGCACATTATGCGACACATATTTCCGTTACGAGAAGCGAAGCCTGCGGATAGGCAACCGACCAGATGTCCCATTACGAGAGATTGACGTAAGCCAACCGGGGTTGATCCATGTCGATACTTGCAAATGCATTACAAGCCAGGTGGAACTAACATCACACAATGGTAGTTGGTACAGAGACATATCGATCATATTCTCTTGTATTATGTTGCAGCGAGTACACTGCGCAGTTGGAATCTGCATGTTTTTCTCTCTCTCTCTCTCTCTCTCTCTCTCTCTCTCTCAATTTCTCTTTCTAAAAAGCTTTCTCTTAATTTTTAAGAATTACAAGAGATTTAAGACTACCCAAACTCATTCGAACTCATTATTGACGGAATTTCATCACTATTTTTTTTACATCATTTCTGTTTCAAAGAAAATATTAAAACTTGTCTTTTATCCATTTGTATAAAATTAAATTGAATATACTATGCAGATATATATTTAAAAAGCTGCTATCAAAGGATATTAATTTCGAGGCACACGTTTGTCATAATGCTTGATCTCTTTTGGGATGACTTCGATCAAAATTTCTCTGTAATCAACTTAATTATAGTTTAACTTTATCATTTATTATTATTTCATTAACAAGGATAAAATTATTATTTTATTGACACATGTTGAGAAAGAAAAATTAGACTATCGCTGATTTGTCGGAGAGTCCATTATTTGTTACGTCAACCATGCGGTGTCGCGTTCAGCCCTAACCTAATCTCATGATCTCCAATGACTTAACCTCAAATTTGCAATTGTGAAGTTCGAGAGAGGAAAAAATATAGAAAAGATTAATTTCTTTCGTCTTCACTTCATTGGCATCATGAATTCTCTAACGAGACTTTCGCGTGGGTATGTAACGAATTCTTTTAGCTTATGTAAATGAATTACTTTTTTTGAGTGAAATTGCCGGACTTTGTTATACACGCACGATGACATGACGAGTGACTTAAATTTCGAAATGTTAAAAAGTAAATTTCAATAATTTTACATGATCGATTTAATTTTTATACACGTAAATATTGTATTTATTATTTAATTTAATCGGATACTTAATGATTTATTTAAAAACATACATTTGTTTCTGAAACAGTTAAAAGAATATTTAAGGGTGAGTGAGTAATGCAATAATTTTATTTGCATTTTGAACATTCACAGGAAATTATATCAGGAATTGATGATACGGTTGCAGTCGACAACCACATCAGTCTCGTCCTCAGATATTCAGATTCCAAACAGGATAGAACGTGGTCCAACAGATATCCTCAAAGTAAATGAAATTATCATACTTTATTTCACTTCTAAAAGAGTAGATTTGTTTGAATGGTGCTTCCATAAATGTGTATGTCTGTCTTATAGGCTTTGGAAAGTACTATATCCAGAGATTATACAGCACCACATTATAAGTTTCATGACGATCCTTATTTGATGCCACTGTCAAAAATGCATAATCGCTCGTATGCTTTGGCAAAAGAGTCTGGAAGGAAGACTGCAATGTGGGTTCGTCAGGAACATCGCGATTTATTTCAGCATAAAATAGCAGAGCCTGAAATTAAGGTAATTATATTAGAAATAATGTTATTAAAAACACACTATATCTATATTTATATCTAATTATTAAATTATATAATTTCTTATTACTAATACACAAATTCAATTAGCATGTTATATTGTTTTGCAGGCATTTATACCACCTCCCATTTACACAGAAGAAAGTAAGGTGACGGAAGAAACATTATTATATGAGATATCAAATGGTCATGTTGCTAATTCTATCACGATATATAATTTATTAAAAGGTGAGATGACAGTACCAACGAAACAGGCACTCTTGGAATTATTGTGTTTTTACAATAATAACGAGCATACCAGCGACGAATTGCTGGAGAGTCGTTGGTACAAACTTAATCAAAAATATAAAAAAAGTACTTGGATGTAAGTATGAAATTTGAATATATTATTTTTTCTTTTTCAATATGTATTTTCATCACTTGGCTCTAAATATTTTGTATTTTATCGTGATTTACAGAAGTTACCCACAAATCGATGTACTGTTCAAATTTCTGAAGGAACAAGAACCCACAATAGCAGCTGCTGCATATACCACAATGATATGTGGTTTGGCTAAACATTTCAGTGTAAGATAACTCGTCTTAAATCAATCAAAGTGATGAATTAATTTAAATGAATTTCTACAAAAAACTTAAAAATTTTTTATAAAAAAAAGAAAATTAAGTCTATTTGATTGAATAACTTTACAACAAATACATTAATATATCATTTTTATCCAAGATTAGAACTCTCTTCATCCGAAGTCAAAAAGTAATAACGATTAAAATTAGAAGTATAATTTAGATCGAAACATATTGTTAAAGTTGTTAGATCGACGCACGCGTGCGCACGTTTATTGTTAGAGCTGTTTGATCATTAAATAAACCAGTTAAATTTTGTGTTATTTGTATTCTGTCTACAATATATTTTGGCTTTTAGTGCCACATTTTCTTTTTTCTCTTATTGTATATCTTAGAGTTTTATTATTGTAAATTCTAATAAAAAGTTAATCTTGTCATTTCAGTTGGACAAGGCTTGGCATTTGTATGATGAAAGTCAAGGAAAAAATATACCGTTGTCCATCGAAGGATACAATGCTATAATGTCGATGATACCAGTATTAAGACAAGGAGAGGATAAATCAAAATCGTTGGTAATTGATATATACAGAGCAATGACTGCAAACGGAATCACTCCAAACATACATACTTTTAATGCTGCTCTTAATGTAGCAACTGCTATGAAAACCAATCGAGTAGCTCTAGATTTTACACGCAACATACTCGCCGATATCGCGAAATTCAAGCTGAAGCCATCGTTAACTACGTATTATTATCTGCTGCAAATTTTAAGTAGATTTGGTAATTATATATTTTTTTATCGCGAAGATTTCACGTTCACGAATGTTCACAAATTTACTCGTTAAAACAGGTGATGCGTCATATAGCAGTTTTATAAAAATCTTGGAGTCTTTGAAGGAGGAAACCCTTACCATCCAAAATGAGAAAGATTTAGATTTCTTCGTTTCCGCGATGGAAATGGCGTCCCAGCAGTTTTGTAATCGTCAAGCAGGTGAAATGGTGAACGAACTTCTTCTTGTCGGTGAAAACTACAAATTCATCGGCAATAATTATAGAGTAAGTTTCTTACGTAGCATAGCATTCTGTCCAGAAAACATCACACACCGTGAAATAATCTTTTGTAATAATAAAATATAAAGAAATATACATGAAGGGTAAAATTCTTATCCCTTAAAAATCTTTTAATTTCAATAGATTTTTTTAATGGTATTGTTTGGACAGAATTGATGAGAGTTAAAAATAATTTATACTTACAGTAATTTTTTGAGATACAAAACGTTGTTGTTTGTTACATTAAATCGTATACTTTTGCAGTTATTCTTATCTGTGTATGTAAAATTACATCATTTAATTACTTAATTATATATATTTTATGTTGTGCATTTAGTACAGTTCACATTTTCTTTTAGGAACATATGTATTACCGAATGTATTTGGAATTAATTTTGGCAACGGAGGAATTTGAGATGTTTTTCAAGCTCTATAGTAAGCTTGTACCGCATGTGACTATACCGGAACCTGCCATGATGAATGCTATATTCGAAGCTCTTAAATTACATCCCGCGCAGACCGCCACGCAATATATACCAAAACTCTGGTCGCATATGGTCATGTTCGGTCATTTGGATAGGGAAGAGTTATTGGAGAATATATTGCACTTGATGAGCGTACATTGTAAACCCGTGCCTAATTCTCCATTGAATGCGCAATTTACAGAGATGGCGCTCACTATCTGGGATCATATACAAGTAATTAAAATCTCTTTTAACTATACAGGATGTCCCACAACTTGTATTTAATAACAGATTCTCCGACAATATTTGGAATTTGCTTAGTGCAAGTGTCGATATTAATATCTTCCAAACTATGCGTGATTGAGGAAGAAGAAGAACCAAGTTGATTTCAAATTAAACAGAGAATCTATCGTTATAAAATTAAAGTTTTTAATTAGGAATTTTATTTTTATCAGATATATTGAAATAATATATGGTTGTGTCTTATTTTTTGACAGACTCAAAATATCAAAAGAATACAGCACATCTTGATGTCCAACACAGTGGTGGGCAATATCATAATGTTGTTGCTACGTGGAAATAATTTCGACAAAACAATAGAAATTATATCGTTATTAGTTCGTTCGCCGCACTTAATCAAAAATAGCCATACCATTACAGCGGAACATATAAACGAAATATTCGAACTGTGTTTAGCACAAGCACACGTGCCGGCGATTTTCGTAAGTATACATTCTTTTTACGTTAAATATTAATATCAATTGTTTTATTATAACATCATTGCATCATTTGTTTTTATAGACACTCTTGGAATACGTCACTTTCCATAATCTAGAAGGAGCTGGAGAAATGGCTAGAAAGTTACACAAAACCATATCTCTTACCTCTAACCAGGAAAATATATTAGTTAGTTTAGTGGGTAATGATGTTCTCCAATTACAGATCTCTGATGAAAATTAGTTTTTCGAAAATATATGTTATAAAATATCTTTTTAAGAATACGTATTTAATATATTCTCTCCCTATATTTTTGTATGTGTATTCTCTTCTATCCTGCAAAACTACAATATATCAATTTGAAGAAAAACTCTATCATTAATTCATATATCGCGCGACGAACTCGCGCTGTGTTTTGAAGAATCAAAACGGGGAATCTAAACGATGAATCATATGATTGACATGTATCAATGTCCTTGTCTCTTAGAGTTGGGGCGTAAATCATTAATGAATTAAGTCAGTAACGGTGGGAGGCAGCAACCCTCCAACCGCTTCAGCCATTCAAATACCCATTTCCTGTGTGTTAGTCGGCACAACTCTCTGGTCTATCGAAGTATAGGATGTTAAAGTCGACTTCATCCGAAAAAATCGAGAAGACATCATCGAAATTATCATCCTAGAGAGTGAAGTTTCTAACAGATCTGTAAAGATGGATAGCAGCGGCGATTGCAGCAATAGACTCATACTCGACGATATCCGTGAATTAATTATTGAGGATGAGCCCAACGTGGAGATTGATAGTTTAGAAGAAGAACCAGGATCGGAACGAGGAGATAATTATACTTCGATGTTGTACCGGGTCCGGGCAAAGGGACGCAAGCTGTTGAAAAACGAGGAATATATTAATTACGAGCGTGCCATCATTTACAAGGTACTGCCGGAATCCAAGAAACGTCGCGAAGCGTTTAAGAGCGAGTTACTATTCAGAAATGAAGTCGTGTTTTATAAGTATGTATGGCCCGCGCTGAACAGGCTACAGTTGAACGGCAGAAAGGTTTTCAGCGGGGTACCTAAGATATACGCCGCTAAAGCCAATCTTATTGCCATGGAAGATTTGAGAGAAAGAGGCTTTAAAATGGCAGATAGACGGAAAGGATTAGAAGTGAAGAATCTAGAGCACGTATTGAAAGCTCTAGCAGGCTTTCACGCACTTAGTTTGACATTAAGAGAATCCAGGTAAGTATATCTAGTCTTCAATTACAATTGTAGACATAATAAATTAATTAGATTAGAGTGTCTCTGGATAATTCTCGAGACAATTAACTAAGTTTTTCTAAAATTAGATGTTTGAGGAGAAATCGCTGCAATTAAAAATATTAATAATAAAAATATAATAAAAATACTGATAAAAAAAATTTCCCTTTTTGCATGTGCAAAATATTTGGTTTTGCTACTCTCGTCTTCTAGTTTTAATGCAAAAAGATGTTACTCTTTAAAGGCCAGAAGAGTTTGCGAATTTAACGAATCCGGAACATGATCAAGGTATACAAGAAACATTTTTTCGACGGGACAACGAAGATTGGTATCGTCAGTATTATCGTGTGGCCGTGAATAACGCCATCACGATGGTATTCGAAGCGCTTCCTTCGCACATGGATTACAGAAGACAGGAGATAATGATGAAGTTGCAAGCTTTCTTAAACGAGGATGTATTTTTTCGGACTATGAGTGAACTGGTCTCCATGCAAGGACCTCTCTCCGTATTTTGTCACGGTGATTGTTGGACCAATAATTTCCTCTTTCAGGATGAACCAAATTCAGATACAGAGGTAAATCTTTTATTTTGAGAAAAATAAACTAGAAAAGCGTAATGCACACATTGCATGTTTGATAATATCTACAATAAAAGGTAGTATGTGTCCAATAAAAGATGATTACCGTCGGATGATGATAATCATCTTTCTTTGTTTTTTCAGATCTTTTATGCGAGATAACGAAACGAGAAACCACTTTTGTTGTTCCATACACTTTTATTATATAAATTTATAAGATTTTTATATGATTCAAATGTTCCTTCCATTTGCGATTTTATTTAAAAAGACTCCGGTTTAGCGAAAGTGATCACACCTAGACCTGTGTAGCCGGTCGCAAAGATTCTTGCATTATATAAGTATAATTACATCTAATTAAGATAAACATCGACTTTTGAGAAAAATCAACATAAAATTACATTACATCCGAGAGTAAAAAAAATTCAGAAAAAGATGTAAAATATACATAACATTCATCTTAATTCTTTCTCAATCACTTAACTTCCCATTCATATTGGACAGAACAATTTCAGACAATTCACAAAAAATATAGCCAGATGTACAATGCAAGAATATTTACCCCACGTTATGATCTATAAATCACATTCGAGACTGACAATGTTGATTGTCACGAATGCGAGATGCGTCTCACTTCTAGACTTGATTTTTAATACTGTGCTTCTGCAGGCCGTTTATCTAGTCGATTTTCAACTGACGCGGGTCGGTTCACTCGCTCTTGATCTTGCGAATTTGCTATACTGCTGCACGAGTGGTGTTGTTAGGCGGGCTTACATGACACAGCTTCTCCAGCATTATCATTCCCATCTGATGTCCTCCTTGCGCGTCCTAAATCCGGAACAGCCGTCGAAAGATCCATCTATCATGTGGGAATTGTAAGTAAAATATGGAGATTTAGTTGTGTTTTTTTTATGATATTCGTTATTCTAAATTAAAAAAGATGTAGATTTAAGATAGTTTGACTACCTTTTCGATATTATCGTTTACTCAACGATTATAGAGTGAAGGAAGAGATGCGGAGATGTGGACGTTTCGGATTAGGATTGGCATTGGATATTCTACCGATTAGCACGTGCGCCAGTCACGAAGCACCGAATCTGTACGAAACGAGCAGCGCGGAAACTAGCGAAGAGAAACATAATACTGCAGGAGCACCGCCACCTGGAGGGGCTGAATGTGCCAGACTCATGACTGACTTAGTATTGGAATTGATAGACAACGAGGCTTTGTAGATCAGATGCCACATTAAAATCGACAATGATGTATGTAATTATACATATATAACAATGTATATCAAGTATGTTGTTTTTTTACAACTCTTATATCATTGAAAAAGTGATATAAAATTCATTTCGCGAGAAATTTTTCTTTTTTTACGTGAAGGAAGAAAGATAATTTTTTCTCATGATCTAATACGTGCGTCCACACACATACACACACACACACACATATATAGTAAAAATAAAAAATATACAGAAACTTTCACAAATTATATTTGTTTCTTTCTCGAGAAACGAAAAAAATGTCAATTTCGAAACGAAATTACTTTATATACGTAATCGTGGAAACAATCTGTAACTTGGAAACAAATAATCGTCATTGAATCGTCATTGAAAACGGAGAAACGGGGATTTAAGAAATAATATTAATAATGTGTCATACAATCTATAAAAGTCTATACTTAACTATTTAAAGATTCAAACTCACGAAAGAGTTATGTTTGTTGCGGCGGTGTATGCGGTGGCGGCTGTTGTTGCGGTTGAGCCTGTGGACTTGGCGGTTGTTGCTGTTGTTGCTGAGCACCAGGCGGTTGCCAAGGTGGATGTTGTTGATTTTGTTGTTGCTGTTGCTGTTGTTGCTGTTGTTCCTGAGCCAATCGCTGGTGAGCCTGCTGTCGTGCCCTGAACTCGGCCGCCTTCAGCTGCTCAAGATGGAACTGCTGCCGCTCGGTGATGAGTTGCTGTCGCTGATACTCAAGACCTTCACGTTCGCGCTCCATCGTAGTTTCCAATTCCTCGAAGTGACGTAACTTGATCTCCAGTTTCTTCATCTGCGTTTCGACAAGTAACGCGACCAATGATTTGATCTTACGTTCCTCCACAGCTGCTAAATGTTTGGCTTTAACAGCTGCAGCTGCTAGCGCTGCTGCCGCCGCGGATTGAAGCTGAGCGTCCCTTACAACCTATGAAAAAAAAATTAAGCTTAAATCTATGATATTTCATCAATTATCTAGAAATTTTGATACTCTTTTTTTTATAACATATGTAAATAAATTCACGTCACTATGACATTTACCTTGTCCTTTTTCTCCTTCGCTTCAGCAGTCTCTGGATCAGTGGTAGATTTTGTGTCCTCTTCGCCTTCTTTCGATTCGTCCTCTTTCTTCGTGACATCTACCTGAGCTGATTCGACTTCCATAGCGTCTTTAGATTTATCCTGATCCTCTTTTTTTGCTTCGGGAGTCGGTGCTGTGGAATGAGGAGAACTAACCGCACCTGTTGATACGGACGGGGTCGTTGTTGCAGTAGAAGCCGATGTATCGTCAGGCGGTTCGGGTGGTCCTGTGCCGGCGATGCCTGATTGTGCTAATCCTGCTGCTGGATCATATTTACCTGTATAAGAATAAAAAAATTTATATTTATTTCCTACATAATAACCATTATATGCATTGTCTTAAAAAATAAGTCATTAGTTTCTAATTAATAATATAAGAATTACCGTCTGAACTAGCGCTAGCTTGAACGTTTCTTAAATGCTGGTCCATTAAGGCAGATGGCACTTGATCCTTTATCGCAGCAAACTCTTCCATAGCTGCCTTTGCCGCGCTCGCAGCTACTCTAGGATCTACAACTGATGCAAGGAAAGCGACCGTACTCATGACAGGATTACCGGCTTTTGAGAACGGTACTGGTTGGTAAGCCAACGGACCCAATCCTTCGGGCCCGCCTTCTTCCAGATATGGATCCTCTATAGGTAACCGTAAGAAGTGCAAGATACATTCATCTTGCGTTCTCGAGCCCACGTGTTCGCATACTTTGTTCCAGTCGTCTTTGTGCAATTCTAATCCTTCTAATAGTAGAAGTGTTTCCTGTTCTGTCCAATCACGCGTGGCACCAGCCGCTTGTTTGTTCTTTAGGACTGCCGGTTTCCTCGAATATTGATCGATTTTCAAACCAAAATTTGCCATCGCGCCCGCCGAAGCTTTTTCCTCTGTACCGAGAGCAGCCGTCACGCTCGTCGGTTTTTTCTCCAAGTCGAGCAACATCTTCGCAGCAGATGGTTGCGGCGTTTTTGGTGGATTCGGATTGACTGGTGCCAAACCGGATGGCGTGTCCGATAGAACGTGGAAATGTGATGTTGGTGGAGGTCCCATTGGTGTCGGTCTAGATTCTGCGTCTACTTGATAATTAATGAGTCCCCATTGCTCTAGAAACGCATGCACGCGCATAATCGCACATACATCACCGGCTAAATTTCGCCTGTAAAAATATTTTTATGTATAAAGGAACTATTTTTTCTATTTTTATATTTAACAATATAATTTTAATGCATCCATTAAATTATACATATTACATATATTACCTGCAGGCGGTTGACGTAATATATTCCGTTGGATTTAATCGATAGGTGTCGATCATAAAATTTCGATAAGCAAGATAAATTTCTGGAGTCTTAGACTTATTTTTACCGTTGAAGAATTCTGATAAAGCCCGCTTCTCTATAGTATGAATCGAATTATAATCAAACCAGGCGGAATAACTAGGAACAACAATGTGATGTGTTTGTTCTGTCACGTTGTCTTCCGGTTCGTCACCTTTGCTACCTTCACCTCTTTCTTTACTAGTATCTCTTTCTTCTCTATCTTGACCACCTTGAGAGCTTCCTTTATCTCCTATGTGATACCAACAGCTTTTAGTTCAGGGCTTTAATTCATTAAACTAACAGACAATTTGCAAACGTTTTTTAATATTGATCTAACATTGTCAATATATGTCTCATTACAATTTTACATCACCAATCTAGGTTTTATTATCTAGATTTTCTTACATACCTTCCATTTGTTCATCAAGATCAGTCAAGTTGCCAGATTTGAGAGGTTGAAGCTCACTGTCTTGTTTTTTACTACCGGTAGATGCCAATGTAGAGTTACCTGTTGTTGCATTACCCTGACCTGTGATCGGTGGATTCGTGGGTGTAGCAACCACCTCGACAATACGAGGTTCAGCAGGTGGATCCTCCATTCCCTGAGTCAGGTCTTCCTCTTCCTCACCACCGCGCGATTTCTTCGGGGCCATTGCTGAAGATGCGGAAGAAGCGCTTTGGATACCCGATGGTGCTCTGCTACTAAAAACGATAATACGACATACGAATTTAAAGATGGGCAAAGTGTTTGAAACTTAAATTTGCTATCAGAATGTCTGTACCTCTTACGCTTGCCGAGTTTTGGAGGTGGGCTGGGTGATCGTTTCCTCTTAGGTTTCTTCGCAGGTGGTGGATGAGATGGTTGTGCCATCAAATCTTCCACCGAAAGCCTATATTTGTGTACTCTCTTCTGACCGTTATCATCTACTTCGTAATCTTCCTCGTTCATCCATTCATTATACTGATCCAAGTCTAACGCCCATGTAGCCGATACTTTATACATTGATCTAGAAAAATATCATAGTATTTAACGTATTAGTCAAATAATAAAAGAATGTGAAAAAGAGCCAATATTAGGTAATCATTTGTAAAAAAATCCTTTATTATCACATGTATCCCTATATTCAAACTTTAATCCTTTTGATATCTCTAATGTGAAGCTTGTATTCTCATTATTATTACTTCTTTACTAAAGATAGCCCAAAGGAGAGTTGAAACATATATGTAATTTCTCAATAATAAAAGATTTTTATTTACATATGACTACCTAGTGTTGGCTCTTACTGGCATTTTTTATTTTATTTTTTGATTTATATTTGTAAGAGTATAACATATTTACATTGTTTGACATATAAATTTAGCACTTGCACATGAATCGAATACATAAAATAAATAAAAATTTTTTGACAATGCTTTCAACAAATTATATTAATCAATAATGTCAATTAATTTCAATTGTTAATTTCTTGATAATTGACTTCTGTCAATTAATTTATAATTTATTAAATGTCAAAGTACCTTGAATTTGTGTTTGTATAAGTCCCTTCAGGATAATCCCATGGAAGATCTACTGTTAACCAAGAATCATAACTGTCTGGAAAGTAGTACCAATGAATTAGAACCGATCGCTCGCGTCTCATACAGGGTCGTGCGTATTCCTCTTCCATCGGATCTACCGAAGGATAGATAATATGTGTAGCATCCGCCTCATTTTCCACGACAGTTCCCTGGTGTTTTCTAACTACATCTTTTACTTTTGCAGCTGTGTTCTTGTCGACATCAGGTCTCACGAAAATACTTGGTACAGTCATACATCTATTCTGTACTAAAGCACGTTCTGCCGCCATCAGCATATCTACTGTACGATCCATTCGGGATCCTGACTGTAACAAGAATAATTTACTAATTAGTGTTTCATATTTATGCAATCTTTATATAAAAAGCAAGAGTATATCGATATTATGTAAAGAAAGCAAAAGATATATATATATATATATATAAATAAATAAGTATTAAAGGATTACTTTTCCACCAGGAAAATCAAAACGTCGCCATCCCTGTTCCTGCTTAAAACGATAAGCAGTAGCTAATATGTGACACACACCACCACCAGGCTTAAAATCCAGGAAGCATTTCATCTGTAAAAATTAAATTCTTGAATAATTGATTCAGATATAACAATATTACTTTTGTTGGTTATATAACACATGTATTTTACATACTGGAAGCCTAGTCATAGGTGGCTTTGATACATTTTTACCAAGATTATCCTCCTGAAACTGTAGAATTTGTACCAGCAACGTGGCTAAGCTCTTATTAGTGGGCGGATCCGTTTGTACATACTACAAAATATTATCACAAATATCACAAAAAATTATGAAACATATATACTTCCATAATGTAATTAATACTAAAAATTAAGATTGTATATAAATATATAATTGTAAATATTCTCATTTTATAATCACTCAAATATTTTTTTTATTTTCTTATTTATTACTTTTATCAAAAAGTGAATGTGTGGTTAATAAAAGTGTAAAATTTTTGATAATTGGATATATTTATTGTAAATATATATAATTATTGGCTTTTCACACACATTTTTATTGTATGTATGTATGCAAACACAAAGAGAGAGATAAAAATGGTATTGAATTTTACTATTATATATAGTCATCGGAATGATTTTTGCGTCCGCGTCAGTGATGAAAGATATAATAGCGTATTGCTAAAATCTTGATAAAATTTTTTTTCTCAAGAAATTTATCTCCAAAACACCGATTACTGGGGTGAAAAATTGCGATTGGCAATAGTGCATGCCGCAAAAGAGGAATCGAAGCCGCACGCCGATACCGCGACGAATTTACGATGCCGGGTGGTATCCATGTTCACACGGAACGAGCGTACCTTCTTAGAGTTCTTGAGTAGCCACTGCTTAACGCCATCAAGCTGGGTAAGAACTTCTGGCGCCTCGAAGAACTTGGCGTTGGGTCCGCCGTCTTTTTTCGGGCCTAGCGACAGCATTTTTCATAGATTCTCGATGACGAAACGCGATGATTTCGATCACGAAGCAACGCGCCGAGCGCAAACATGACACGCCTCTGAAGTTGGCTGTGGATGCACTGGGCGCACGTCCATCGCAACGAAAAACGCGTATCGACTGTACGACAGTGTCGCGCGGTATCAATTATGACAGAATTCTGTTGACAGCCACGCGACGATCCTACGGCATTGCGACGCACGCTTTACAAGTATAAATTCGAATAAATATCGGAAAATATTAACTCGATTCACGAGCCACACTGGTTGGTAGACGCGTTCTAAAACATGGCCGCCATGTAATCGGCTCAACAGACGTGAACTTAGCCGCTATTGGCTGCGTTCCGTAAGTGCTTACAAGCACTATTTTCAACCATTTCATTTGGCGTTTAAGCCCATGGTACATACAAAAACGTAAAGGCCTATCCAAACAAACTTGCATAGTCGCATATGCATAAAGAAAATTATCCAATCGCATTTTACGTGCGTCCTTGTGATAGAAATGCGATTGGATAATTTTTTTTATGCACATGATTATGCAGTTATGCAAGTTTGTCTGGGTAGGCCCTAGGCGGCATAGGGTCTTGTTACGAATGCCTTCCATTTAGGGCCACTTTTACCAACGTCGGTTAGATTAACCGACGGTTAATTCCAATGGAATTATCCAATCGCATTTGTCTTTGACCAGAATGAACCAATCACGGTTGACACTTTAACCATCGGTTAGCTTAGGGTCAATTTCACTAACGTCGGTTAAACTAACCGACGGTTAATTCCAATGGAATTATCCAATCGCATTTGTCTTTGACCAGAATGAACCAATCACGGTTGACACTTTAACCATCGGTTAACCTAACCGACGTTGGTAAAAGTGGCCCTTAGTGACACAAGTAGACACAAACGTTCTGTCTTTTTTGGCATTCAATAAGTAACAAAGACAAAACGATACTTGTATCACACTTTGTTATTCATTTGATATCAAAAGGACAAAATTAACGTTTGTCATTAAATGGAAGGCACCCTGCATTTCAGTGATGCAGCACAGGCAGTTCGTCTTGCCGACCGACAATGGTAACGGAGAGGACGCATGTTTTTAAACCGCTCCGCGGAGTCGCGCCACCGTGTCGGACCGTGGTCGATGCGCGGTTGCGCGGACAGGATCGCACGCGAGACGCCATATTGAGAGGGGTTGCGAGTGTCGACTGGATGTGCAATTCGTGGTGTTTACGCGATTCCAGGTAAAGGCCGTGATACAATTGTATCGATTCCGTGGCCATTGCCTGGAGTACAGTGCGTCGTGATACGCGTGTCACCGAGACGGGCGTAGCGGCGCTGTCATGAGCGGCAGCGACGGCGAGGACGGTCGACGCGAGAAAACCACCACCACCACCACCACCGCTACCACCACCGCCGCCGCCGCCACCATCGCCACCATCACTGGGGAAAGAGCCATAGCCGAAGCGATGAGTGACGACGGCGGTTCGACAGCGACGGCGATGAAACGACGCTGCGACGACGCCGTCGCCGTTGACGGTTGCACCGATTCCGCGTGGATGCGTTGGAACACGGACGCGCCGAGCGATGACCATGAGAACACCCGCGTGTTCCCCGCGATCGCGGATTATGATCCTACCGGGGTATGTCGTTCTACGAGACCTCGTTCTGCGAGACCGTTCTTCTCATCGTTTTGCGCGAACCGAATATCGGCGATGTGGTCGAATGATTTTATTTCAATAAAGTAATCTTTATAATTTGAAGATCGATGCACTCACTGAAATCTCTGTGAAAAGATTCCACTGTTAACTATCTCGAAGTAAAATATTTGATAGATTCAGATACTTTCTCCTTTTCGAAAACTTTATATATATATATATATATATATATATATATATACTGTCTATTAATATAATTTTAATATTATACATGCATATACATAGATAGTATCATGAAAACTATTATCAGAGATATCTCTACCGAACAAATGGATGTATAGATATTTGCTTATGTATAGTAATTTTTCTTGTGTTAATTATTTTAGAATCAGTATCCTAACAGTTTGTACTATATATCAGTTACTGTTTGAAAAAATTTAAAAACATTGATTTAAAAACAGCTGACAAAATAAAACTTGAGATAATAAAGTCATCGTATTAAAGTCATCACATTATTACATTGTTTTCAAAATAATCCTAATGCAAATAATAGTACATAATTGGTATATACTTCTAGTAGACACTTAGTAGATAGGCCTTATTTAGTAATTTTTGGACTAAAAATTTTTAAGTGATAATTTTTCAACATTTATATCATAAACAAGGATCTTGATTAATTTTACAAATTAAACGATCAGTTCTCCTATTGTTACTTTGCGAATACAAATTCTATTGCATAAATAAGTTTACTTTATTAAATACTTTATTTATAGTGTGGGACGACCGATCAGCGTTTGATCGATGCATTTATCAGAGGCGCAAGAGCTGCTGACGAAGATCGTCGTAAGTCGTCTCTAGTAAGCACCGACGCGCTTGCCAAATTGTACTCTTCTGCAGCAGCTATGGACAGTCAGTCACGTCTCGGAAAAGAGTCGTGCTCCTGTGATAACACAGCTGACTACAAAGCTAAACGGTAAAGGCAGCAATTAAAATCTCAAGAAAGAGGAAAAAGAGCAAGAATGCGATATTAATTGGAAGTGTCTTGTGTATGTGCAGAGACATGTTCAGAGAGGAGCTGCAAAAGGCTATGAACTTTCAAAATCTGTGGACAGAGTTGCGGCAGTATATACGTACTAACTTTGTCGTCGCTTTAGAAAAGACTCATGCATTCGATTCTCCACAATCTCATTGTGGCAAATTTCCTACTGATATACGCAATACTGTCATCCAGTAAGAAATTTTTATGTATTGAAATTCTTTGCATTATTATTGTTGAATGGACTGTTGTGTAATAGTTTCTTTTGTTATAGATTATGCAAAAGAGATTCCCATCAACTTTTCATGAGATTAGTAAGTCAAGCACAAGAGTACGTGATAGAAATAAAAATGCATTTGATCGCTCTTCTACACGATTATCATCATGATTATCATGTGAATTTAGCTGAAATTTTTCTAATTAGTTAGTACTATCTTTTACAACAAAAATTTTAAATGTTTATTATATGATAGATATAAAAATTTATTTGAGTTTTTCATGATATAGATCTCTTGAACGACTATGACACTCTTGTATCGACAGCGATTTTAATTTCTAAATTAGTAAAACCATTAAAAGAGTGCCTCAACTTTAATTTGACATGGGATTGCTTCATCAAAAAGTTATATCAGATTTATGTATATAATGACGCTATAGTGCAAAACAATTTACCTATGTTTATTGGCCAGGTAAAATATATTTTACTGAAGAAGTGTCCAATGGCGTTTGCAACTTGGTAAATCTAAACGTTGCATTTGTAGTTGAGGAAATTTCTACCGTTCAAAGGCTCCAAATATCAAGCACTTGTTCATAGATATTTATCTTTCGATGACGAGATGACGAGAGTCGGTAATTTATGGCCTGAGACAGAGTCATGGATGGATAAATATAAGTAAGTTGAAAAACATATCGTTTGTTATTTTGAATAATTCGATGGAGTTAAATAGTACAAGATTGAAAAATAGGATTGTTCAAACGAAATATGGTTTTAGTGCAGAACAAGCCGTTCGTATGACGAGACTTAGACAAATTAGAGAAGCTTGGGAATTGTTCACAGCAACACGTAAATTTATGGAGCGCAGTATGTTAAACAAAACATCTGAAGTCGGAAAGTAAGATGTACACATATATAAGATAATTCTGACAAAATTCTTTCTCAATGTGTGATTTTCTCTAATCTAGTGTAACTAATATTCCAGCGAAATGCAAGAGATCCACGGACAATTTTCGTCGCTCATTGCACATACATCTAGAAGCGACAGTCCACCTTTAAGTCCAATGTTAGACTTTAATTCGGATTCCATAGCTATGCCATCAAGCATAGAGATAGTTCAAATATTGTTAGATGATTGGAATAAAGCTCAACATCAAAAGTTAGCAGATATAGCTGGGGCATTGACTGCCACCGAAGAGGATGTTGTTGGACAAAGAGATTTTAATTGTTATCATTATACACATGCAACATGTCACACGCACATCAGATCAGTGAGGTATATTATATAGATATCTGAAAAATCCATATTTCGATTTTTATTTATTTTTGTAATATGTCCAATGATTCTGATTTATTTCAGAACTCCTAATGACAACTCCGGTCATATGGAGAATGAATTTGAAAATGGAAAAGGATGCGAATGTCATACATGCAATGAAACTGGAGTAGGCCATATTGTAAAGATATTATATTTTAAATCTTATTAATTTATTAATGATTATTGTTTCTTATTTTTTTCATGTTTTTATTTTTATTTTTTAATATTCTTTTTCTAAATATATTAAAGGAAAACTAAATTAGTACAGTTTTTACTAAAGTGAAAATATATATTATCTATTTAATGTATGCTCCACATGAGTCCAAGAAACAAACTTTTAAACAAAAAATATAACTCTCTTATATTATGATTATACCTTGTATAAAATTAAAAATAATTTTACTGACAAATGACAATTTTTATTTGTAGGATATGCATAAAGACGAAAATGTTGAGAAGAATGAGATAAATTCTTTCCCATCCCTTAGTAATGGATTTTCAGGTAAGTAAAATAAAATAAATTAATAAAAAGAGAGTCTCAGAGAGATAAAAAATAAATAAACCCATTTTCAGAAATACCCGCAAGTTGTACAGCAACACAAATTAAAAATAAAGTAGATAATTTGAATGACGAGGACAAAAAGAAGAAAGAGTCAAATGACACTTCGCACAAATATTTCGGCTTCAAGACACCCGAATCCGAACCTTGTTTGTGTGTTTATCAACATACGCAAGATGTAATGGACGGAAAAAAGAAAATTCTAGAAAGTCCACCTTGTCCTTGTCTGCTGAATTCGAGACGCAAGTGGGACATATGTCCTTGCTTGCCTAAATGTAAGCGATGTAAAAGATTTTTGCTAGATTTTGCTGGACATATTGTTTAGTTTAATCAATCAGTTAAAATTATGTCTAAATGATATAATGTATTTAAAAACAGCCATACCTGAAACGGTTGTAACAAATGGTCATCCCAAAGCGACATCTCCAACTTCTATAAAGGCTAATCCAGAATCGAATCAGAAACTCGTTGTGAAGACTGGTACTACGCAATCCGCCCAAATTCAAACGAGGCATTCTACAACGCAAACTCACAATCACAATATGCATCAGAGTAGGTGTAAATAGCGAGTCATTCTTCTGTTGTATCGTTACATTGATTATTTTCTTTTTTGTGCCTTTGCCACATTATGTACATCTTTTCTTAATCTTTTCACAATCATAGGTAACACTCATTCACACGGACCGCTACCAGATCTGACGAAAAACACAGTTCCGTGTGCTCATAGATTTCGTCCAATCTTTACTCATATAC
This sequence comes from Cephalotes varians, assembly GCA_037157785.1. NCBI lineage: Eukaryota > Metazoa > Arthropoda > Insecta > Hymenoptera > Formicidae > Cephalotes > Cephalotes varians. The sequence goes on from JANQDE010000071.1 coordinate 913,825, forward strand.
CACATGTGTGCCACAAGCAACCCAACGTCGAATATATTAAGAGAATGTCATGTAACGATTGTTAGTAAACGAATATATATATTGTATATATTTATCAAAATTATATTTATCATTTGTGCGCTATATTACATTTTAATTTTGTATTTGTTTTAGTGAGTTCGGGAGACGGAGACTGTTCGGATTCAGGAAGCAGTCAGGGGGACTCATGCTCCACTAGTAGCTCCGCACAGAGAGATGCCAACATAAGACACTGTGACTGTTGCTACTGTGAAGTTTTTGGTCATGGAGTGGTGAGTTAGATATTTAAAGAAATCATGTGGAGGCATTAATTCAATTTAGAGAATCGGCGAAGATTGATAAGTGTTATTATTTCTAGCCATCAGTTGCGCCAGTGAGTCGAAATTATAAGGAAATGCGTGAACGACTGCGACAACTTTTAACGAAGAAAAAAGCGAAAAAGTGCAAGACTGTTGTAACTGGATGTAGCCCACAAAAAAGTCCATCAGAAACGTTGATTCCTAACGCCAACTCCGATTGCAAAAACATGACAAATTCGATTCTCAGATCAAATACTCCAATTTCGACGGCGTCTACAATCCATGATCAACGAGATCAGCGAGATTTAGAGGAATTGTTGGAATTCATCGAAGGTAATCAAAGCGGGAAGAAAGACAACAAGAAGGCTGAAAAAAAAGCTAGGCAGAAACAACGAAAGGTTTGTTTAAGTTAAATGCTATGCTATACTTTCATATTTGATTTTATATAATATTAATGTTAATTCTTTTTACAGCTTGAAGAAAAATTAAAAAAGGACAGACAAGAAACGGAGAGACAAAAATTAATAGAATTACAAAAAAAGACACCAGAGGTAACGATAACTGTTGTCGACCCTCAGAAACCTATACCTCAAAGATTATTGCCTCAGTGTAATTTACCGGAAGTTTCTATTTTACCAACATCACCATCAGTATCTTTATCAACAATAAAACTGTTAAACAATAGAAAAAAGGATAAGCAAGAAGTTTGTAGCAATAATAATAACAACTGCGGTAATAATAGTATTACTAATTTGAGTAATAAGACTAAGACGGTGTCTACAAATTCAAATGCAAAAAATAAGAGTATTAATAGCACGGAAAAATGTGAAGTACGAAATATGAATTCTAGCCAAGGGAATAAAAGTAACGCGAAAAATGATAAAATTGATAGCAATAAAGGCAGCAAGCTACCAGCAAGTATTAATAATGTTACGTGTACAAAAAACAGTTTGAATAATAATGCAAATAAATCCGACATTGATTTACTCGACAAAAAATTGACAAAGAAGGAGAGGAAAAAATTGAAGAAGGAAATGAAGAAACTAGAAGAAGCAAAGGCAAAGGAAACTGAAAGTGCAGCACATACAGAATCTCAACCGCAAATAGTTACTATTAGGAGGGAAATAAATTCAAACAGCGCTGAACCTACAGTCACGATCACTCTGAAAGGCCAAACTCCGGCTGAGGACAAGGTACTATTTACATTGGTGAATGGACAGACTAAAGAACCTTCTCATAAATCTGAGCAGGAACAAAATCAAAATGGAAAAAAGAAAAAGGTCAAAGCGATTAATAACAATAATTCCTTGCAACAGGGAAATAAAGTACAGCAATCGAATAATTCCAAGCAACAGACTCAGACTAAATCCAGTGACGGTAAGAAGCAACAAGCAAATAATGAGAAATCGAAAAGTGGTAAACAGATGGATGAGAAGAAAGCCCAGCAGAGCGTTAACGAAGGCAAAAATTCCAAATCGAAGAAAGATAAAAGAAATACAGAGAATAAGGAAAACGTGTTACAGCAGCAAAATACGGTGAATAAGAATAAGAATCAACAAAATGTGACCAACAAGAAGCAGAATAAAGCAAGTACTCCTCCTCCTCAGACGCCAGTGTCGCAAAAGCAGCAGCAGAATCAGATTATAAACGAATCCATGATTAGTAAGAAAGCAAAGAAGCAACAGCAGCAAGATAAAAATTTGCAATCGAACACCAGTAAGAGCAATAAAAATAATAACAATGCGAGTAATAAGAACGCATCGAATAAGAACGATTCTCAAAAAAGTAATAATGTAAATAAAATAAATCAAACTACTATAAGTAAGCAACGTGCACCCACGGAGGTCCAAAATGCATGTTCCGAACGAGTTAGTTCGCCATCGCTTAGTAGCCAGTTTAAAGACATCGGGCCGAATTCCAAGATCAATATCGAAAATCTTAAGTTACCACCGGGTATTACGATTACGAAAGTCGATGCGCCGCCAAAACCGCTCCCAATCAAAACGGCTCCATTGCCAAAACCAGTGAATCCACCTAAACAAACTACCATTATCGCCGCGCCGATGAGCGGCGTTCAGTCGAGCTATGCAAGTCCACAGGCAGGTGGAAATGTCATAGTTGTGGACACGGGCAAGCTCAAGCAAGATTTATTGCCGAAAGCCAATGAGAAAGGTAGACTGAAATTAGTAACAGATAAATTGAGATAATGGGAGAAACCACATGCAAAATCGGTTTAAGATTAATATTCTACTGTGGATAAAAATTTAGTAACTTTTATTTGAAGTTGCGATATCTAATTTTTAAATGTATTGAAGAGTTTTTAAAAATAATAAATATATATTTTTATTCGTGCAATGAATTTAGAAAATAGAAACAATTGTGATTAATAAGGCTAAATCTTTTTATTATAATAATATGATCTTTTTTAATCGGTAAAAGCTTTTATTCTATCTTATACACAATACTTATATATTAAAAAATGACAAACACGTTTTTGCTTTATAAAAATTTAATTCGTTAAATAATTAAATTCTTGTTTATTAATAATCACTGGAATTGTAGTTATCTTCAAAGATTATAAATTTCTAAATGCTTTTTCTTTTCGTGTAAAATGTTCGTCTTTCAGTCAATATTTCTGTTTATATTATTTTTATCAATTATACGAATTTAATTTTTTGTTTCTCTGTATATAGATTCGTCGAAAGATTCGCAGTCTCAAAATACTGTTACCGGTAAAAAGAAGAAGAAGAAAAATAAGAATTCGGGCAACACGGCGGTCACGTCACCGGTGCAAAACAACGACACGTTCGTGAGTGATCACATGATAGACGAACCGGCAAGGATACTGCATAATCCCGGGACGAATATGGTGACTATCAGGAATCCATCGTTCGGACCAATGAAAGTGCCACCGACACAACAGGCTGCGATCATTAAAGTTTCGGAGAACGGCATGGTGACAATCCGAAGTCCGGCTCTGCAGCAGGCGATCAATGCGGGCTTGACGTCACCGCCTAAGCCGGATTACATAGTCAAGGGCGATCTATCGTCAGCAGGCAGAACGACGACGACTGATTGCGGTCAGCTGAGCGTGAAACACGCAAACGGCGTCATATCATCGAGCCTGGCAGAATTACGCAGCCGATTGAGCGCGCAGCCAGATTGCGCATCGTCTTTATCCGAGCTCGCCAACATCCAGATCAGCCAGATGACGAATGGACAACCGATACCGGAGAACGGCATCAATCTCAAGGGTACCAGCGTCACCCTGACAAAGGTGAGATCCGAGGCAACGAGTATGGAGGACGCGCGACAGGCATCAGCAAAGTGTGCCGCGGTGAAGGAGGCGGCGATAAGCGCCACATCGATAACGGCGGCCAACGGCGGCAGTAGCAGCGGCAAGAGCAAGAAAAAGAAAAAACGCGGAAGCGGAACGGGGCAGTGCGGAGATGACTTGGACCTCGTTGGTGAGAAACAACAATAATCAGACTTTAACATGTAAATCTGCTTCTTTCATTTTGTTTGTTTTCTTTAACACGTTATACATTACACAAATACATTACACAGGCACGCATCTTCCCCGGATTGTTTCTCACGCTCGCAGCGACTAGATCTCGTTTCTTTCTTTCATGAAGGAACTACCCATACGTATCTCTTTTGGACGCTTGTAGGTTTATCGCACTAAGGACGATTTTTTTTTCTTTCACTCCGTGCCATTAGGAGAAGGCACTGCATCGCGTTAGGATACTACATTGTCTGCTAGATCAAAGGATTTTTAAGATATCAAGTATTTTCGAGTGAAAGAGAGAAGAGAGAATGGGAAGGAGAGAAAGATATCTTCGAGAGTTGACTTCCGCGAATTTCTTGAGCAGATCGCTTTAGGAAGAAAGGAAGGCAAACGGTCAGTGATCATCTTCTTTCCTTTATTTTTTTTTTTTAGTTCGCGAATTATTCCGACAATCCAAATCATTTTACTCTTTTTTTTCTTTTGAAGAGTAGAGTTGTCTGAATTTCGGATCTAATTCGTGCGAATTCTTGAGATCTTTGTTTTCTTTTCCACTCGAATGTATATAGAACGCGAAGCAGTGTCTCGATAAGACGCCACGCAAATATAAGGGTGAACGAGCGCATGATAGAAAAAGAGAGGGGGAAATCTATACACAATACAAGATTATCTTAGATAGGGAACATCGAAAATAATTTTACTGGTGATTGTGTATCGCACGTTTCTATTTTGGTAAAATCACAATTAGAAACTTGTGTGTTTATATATATATATATATATATATATATATATAATTATAGGATTATTAGAATATAGTAGATAATCAAAAAATTTCGAATTTATCCAAATTATATCTTTTTTTTAAATATAATGAAGAATATAATGAAAAATCTACTACATCTACTGGATCTGACAGTATAAAATTATTATATCGGTATTATAATACCGGTATTAAAAGTTATCTATCTAGAACTAGTATATACATCGTATTGATACTTGTATCAATTAATTTTTATTTTAAATGATATTTAAAATGATATAACAAAATGTTTGTATATAATATATATTTATATTACGAAATATATATAAATCTATATATTATACATATATATTTACATGTTTTATAATATGTATAATATATGTGTGTGTATATGTGTGTGTATATATATATATATATATATATAAATATATAAAATCCTGAAAAATACCGGTATTTTTATAATTGATATTTTTGTTATATCTTTTTCAATCTTTGTTTTACACGCGATCAATCGACGAAAATGAATGGACAAATTGCCCGACTAGATTTATATTGATCTTGACGATGTAGGGGTCGTCTCATTGTGATGAATGATACACGAATGTGATGCTATAGTATACGATGTTTTTTAATCTGCTAATTAAATAAAAGAGCAAGCTACTTTTTTTCAATGTTATACTCTCTTTTCCCCTTTGTCGGAATATATGTTTCCTGAAATGCTGCATGAGTATGGGTAGTCAAACTTGTCTGTTCTTTATCTTCTTTTTTCCTTCCATTTTATATATTAAAATTACTGTCTTGCAAGAAATTTAGAGAAGACAAAGATAAACCCCCAGGACAGTTTTCTAAAAAAATTTTTGAATAATGTCATACATATAATTGTAATAACGAAGAAAAGTTAGAAAAGATATAACGAATGTTAACAACTGTACTTGAAGTGTAATGATTCTGTAATAGAGCATAGTTGCTCACACGAGTTGTCCTCGTAGAGAAGAGTTTGCAAATCCGACGAATGCATGGCGAACACCGATCCAAGACGTTAAACACGTTGGCGGAGTCGTCCCTTTTTTCGTCTGTTTATACTTCTACCCATACCCACACAGTAGACAAGAGAAAGAGAAATAATGCACAGCAGATTTTTGCCAATCATTGCCGCGCTCGCAAGCGGGCTGTCGGTGTATCCAGTATTCAGAGCGTGTCTTTTACAGAGGTATTCACGCCCAAAGATATAGACCTCGAGAACGACGAGGAGATGGACGATGATGAGCGCGAGCTGGAGGCCTTCAAGCGATTTTGCCTGCAATCGGTGCCACCACTGCACAAGGAGAAGGTCAATCTCAATATCAAGGACATCGTGCTGAAGAAGAAATCGTCGTCCTCATCGTCGTCCTCGTCAACGTCGTCGTCATCAGCGGCGACGGCCGCTGTAATAGCGGCCAATTGATTTGTATAATTTGAATAATCCTGCGTTTCCTGGCACGCGATTACTGCCATTTTCAATGCGTAGTTTAAAACGAGATCGATTCGTATCTTTGTCGACATCGACGTCGTCGATTCCGGATTTTTACAGAAAGACAAGTATGTAATGCCTTTGTAGATGAATATTTAAATGTTAGCATATTAGAATAAAGGAACGGAAGTAGGAACTCTGAGCGACGATGGATCGTATGACGAGCAGGTGTCATTGTACATGTATATCGTTAAATGTAATTAGGGATGTAAGTTTCCTTCGCGACGAAACAATGAAGTTTCTCTCGCGAGATGTTTCCTCTTGGACGAGGTCAACAATTTGTAAAAATTCGATCTCGCCAGCACTTTAAAGATAAGGTTGCGGTTGTAAAATTAAACGCGACAGTGTCGTTGAATTGTCACGAGAAAGGATACGCTGCATTTGCAGCTTTGCAAAGTCTTGCACCGAGAAAGTCAGAGAACTTGCGTCATTCGACGTAAATATACACGTAGTGTGCGTGGTGATAGACAAGTGGATGTATACATTGTTCTCTTTCTTTTCTTTTCTTTCCTTCTTTTTTTCTTATTAGGAGTTGCGCGTTTCTATCCATTTAGAGCGTCTATGTATCATCTTTATGTGTCTCTGTATCTACATTCTCCTTGTAGGAGTAGCTTGTATTCGTAAGTAGTCTATACTAGCATAGGGACGCATACCGAGAAGGTTTATATATACATAATTTAACAAATGTACGTCGCAATGTTTCTTATTGTATTGTAATTAAAATACTTTTTATACGGTAAATAAGACTAGGCGTATGGAGCGACAGTCTGTTATTCTTTTTAATGTATATAGATTTCATCCCCGTATACACACATGTTGCGAAAAGAGAATCAGAATATTCTCAACGTATGTGTCAATGTATTGTAGAACTTTTCGGAATGGATTTCGATCGGAAGTGTTCAAATATTCCCTAGATTGCTATTGTGTTCTCTAGGGAATAATTCCGATCGAAATCCATTCCGAACAATTCCGGAATACGTGCCCTGTAGAGAATATGTGTATATGTGTTTGTGTGTGTATATATGTACATACATATATAGATCTTTGCCGTGCTACGTTATTATTTATTATGTCTTTATTGTCTCTGTAATTTCTCTTAAAAAAAAAAACAAAAAAAAGTTTATTCAGAAAGAATTTAAATTAGAATTGAAATATTGTAATTAAATTATAAACACTTTGAAAAACTTTTCACAAACAGCGTGTCTACTTTGCAAAAGTACACGCGCATCATAAATATCCTTTATTTAAATCTTTTTATCCAGATTTTCCATTTCCATTTTTCCTATTTCTGAAGTGTAAATATGTTTTTTTCATTTTGAGTCTAAAAAATGTAAAGAGATATTAAAGTTTTTTTCAATTACCTCTTAAGTTCGTGTATCGATTGTTGGTTACAGATTTTAATGTTTTATTTTAATATTATACCGCTAGATGTCTCGTGAATAATTTCAACCGAGAAGCGCGACATTGATTTCATCAGAGACATCTATTTTATGCAGAATTGTGAGATATCGAGGAGATAATTTTCGGGATAATTTGATATAAAATGCATTTCAGTTTTCATTTACATATCTTGAATCATCTCTTTTTATTAGCGTTCAAGCAACAGTTATATATAATTACACTTAAAATTGATGATAATATTCCAACAATAAATAATAAAATTTCCGAAGTTTCTTCGGATCTTATCTCCTCCGAAACTGCTATTAATCGGCTGAAATCGGTCTTTTGTTTGCGTAACGCAGAGAGAAAGAAACATTAGACAATTCTTTCCGAATTGTACTTTATGAAATCGATCGTCACAAATAAAGACGGTAAGGATAATTTGTCGCTACGTGAACGTGTCTGGATAAATTGCATTGAATCTAAGTTTCCTGTATTAAACATTCGTACAAGCTGTTCGGAGAGATCTTCGGAAATTAACAATCTAACAATCTAAACTCGCGGTCGTGTGCGGAGGGGAGAGCGTCACGGGCGTCATCGACGAGAGCGATCGTTCGATCGATTGTATCGGAATGTGTTGCTTGATCAACATGTGTCGCAATGATTGCGCCTCCTCCCGGAGAGTCACTATCTGCGCTTTCAGGATCGCGTTCTCGTGCTCCAGCATCGTCGCCTTTAGTGCAATCTGTGAAAAGAGATAAAGAGATATACGAACTGAAAACACATTATACCTGTTCGTCAATATTAACTTTAATTTACATTGTGCGCGTATCGAAATTTGGAAATAACCCAGCAAAATCGGATTGCCCAGCAAACGGAAATGAATTCAAAAAAATCAAAAATTTAAATTCAGCAATAACTACACGAATTCATTTTTATCCAATTAAAATGTAAGAATTTCTTGAATCCATTGTAATATATAAAAGGGGATTGAAATTACGGGAGTTCTATTCCTTTTAATCCAAAATAAATATGGGCAATCTTATTCCATAACATAGGATTGAAATGATGTAATTGCTATTTTTTCAATCCAATTTGTGTTCAAATGATTAAAAATTTTCAATCCATTTCCGTTTACTGAGAAGAGAATCGGCGATTAACTTGTCGAATATTTTATGAACGATTAACAGTTAATCATGTTATTATTTTTTATTTTCCACTCATGAAAAGGAAAATTGAATCAGAAATTACGTAATTCAAAATTGTGACGCGAGCAAATGGGCCAATCAAATTAATCGTCGATTAAATTAAATTTCCAAAGATCGATCTGTGCGTTCTTACGTGATCCTCCCTGATCTTGCGGGCGTCTCGCGATTTTTTCGCCGCCTGATTGTTTCGTTTACGTCTCTCGTAATATTTGTCATCCTTCTGATCGTCCGGGATCGGTTTTTTCTCGCTTCTGGGTCTTCTGTGAAGAGTGGTTATGCCATTTGTAGTGACGAAGTGACGGCTCATAGCACCTGTTTCGACCACCGATAAAAATAAAATAAACACATTTAAAACAAATTTACGCATTATTACCTCGTGCGTTGTCACGAGACGCAATGATCAGCGCGATTTGTACCGGAAAAAAAAAAAAGAAAAAAAAATGCCCCGGGTGAGGATCGAACTCACGACCTTAAGATTATGAGACTTACGCGCTGCCTACTGCGCTACCGAGGCGGTTGCGTTACTCACGTTAATCAATGAATAAATAGCCTCTTCGTGTATAATAAATGTATCGGAAGATCGTACGATAATTGAACATTAAAACAAAGATCGGAGATTAGCTTACCTGTGGAGGAAGCCGAGAAAGATTGAGGTACACTCAGGGATTGCATCAAGGGTGGCATCGCCGCTAGAAAGGGTGGCTGAAGCAGAGTCCCCGGGAGCGAAAACGTCGTTGACAACGAAGGGGATGTTAACGGCGAGGACGGGGAATCCGTCGGCACGGAACTCGACAGTACGTCCGACTCGACAAAACCGTAGTCTCGAGACGGGTACGCCTCGTACCTGCACAGATCTGCTAATAAAAACAGTAATTTTTTACCGATTTAACTCGAAGGTATCGCGCGTTCGATCGATTGTAATTTATCAATCTTCATAAAATTTAGAAAAAAAAATTGAATTGCTGGACGGACAGGTTTATGTGGTTTAGAAATGCCTCCATCGACTGCCCCTGTGGCCTAATGGATAAGGCATCGGTCTCCTAAACCGGGGATTGTGGGTTCGAGTCCCACCAGGGGTACACTTTTATTTTTTTTTTTTGTATCCTTATATATCGTATGTATCGTTGACGTAAATTATACGTGCAAAAATCAAGATAGAAATGCCATTTCGTTGACAAGAGATTTTCTCATTATGAATTAATTAATTTTATTAGTTGCGTAATAAATACCATGTATATTTTTTCTGCAACGTAACGTTTTGTTTAATAACTTTTTATACAAATTAATTTTTATAATATAATAAACTGTAATAAACACTCGTTTCTTTCCCTTCTTTTTCTCCACGATTAATTAGCTGCATGTGAAACGAAGTTTGTTCGCTCGCTTGATCGATGCAAGATTTATTTGACACTTGGATACTTCGCCGGAAACGAAACGAAAACTTTTACCCCGTCCAGCTATCGCGCGCTACGTGCATGCTACCGACGATGAAATATCGGAGTCCCGAAATGATGATAATGCAACGACTCGTCATGCTTCGTGCGAAACTGTGCAAACGTCAGCGTCCGCGGCTAGCCATAAAATTCGGACGTTAACTGTTCAAACGACAGTTACAATTATAAGGATGAAAACATCGAAATAGACTTAACGATCCGTTCTTTGACGTCTTTTTAACTCTTTATAGTCCCATGTGACTTTGAAGTTACACACTAACAAATAATAGAATAATAAAAACTAATAATAAAATAAAATATAAATATGAATACAAAAATTAAAATAAAAATCTAATAAAAAAATTAAAAATTGTAAATTCATTGTTAATTTGTATTTAGAGGTTGGTATTTGTTGATATTATGTTACATAAATTTTTTTATAGCCACGAAAAAAATTCGGGTATAAAGATTTAATGAGCATGTAAATAATGTTGTTATCTATGGTACGAGCTATGGGATTTATAATGGATATTTTAAATTATAAAAATTATCATTATAGAATTATCTTTAACATTTTGCGTGAATTCCGTAATAAATTACTCGGCTTGTCCCGCTTCCGAATTTCTCTGAGAAATTACTAAAATTTTAATATAATAACGTTTCTTTATTAATATATATTGTTTGAATGGTTATGAATATCAATAAAAAAATATGAAAAATAAAACTTGTGCAAAAAAAAACCTCCACCGTGACAATGTTTTCACATTGCCGTGACCAGGATTCGAACCTGGGTTACTACGGCCACAACGTAGGGTCCTAACCACTAGACGATCACGGCTACTGGAGGAGTTGCGAGAGGATAGGAAAATGTCGAAGATCAATTCAGATATCGGTCAACTTGTTCGCTTGTGCATAACGGAGACCGGCAAGCGATAAAGAATATCACACGACATATTAAAAATATTTAAATATAAAACATTGACGCAAAAATACAAGACACAAAAACATAATGTATAAAATTAAAATTTAATAACATTTACAGCACAAAATTGTAAAATTTTTATTAACTTTTTGTAAAATAAATTAGTGTACAAAAAACACTCATATTAACAATAAAATTTTAATCTCGCCTATGTATTTTGAAATATCGTAAATAAGGAAAAAATAATACTGAAGATTCTTTAATTTACAAGTGTTATGATCTTTTGCGATGCAAACAAAGAAAACAATAAAATTTAAAAAAATAACATCGTTATATACCAAACAATTTTTCAAAGTAAAACAGTACAATAAAAGAATACGCAACAACATTTCAGAATTTCGGAACGACTGAAGAATCCACGATGAAAAATGACAATTTTCGGGATCCGTCTCTTCTTTCCGATAAGGAGACTTTACGTACGAATTACGCACCTGAATTTGAAGCGAAAAGGTTGTAACTCCGCAAGAGATGTAGCGCCGAGAATGCGCCAGAGACTGCGTTTCCTGTGCACAACGTCCTCGCATGAGAGTGCGAACTCATTTCTCGAAAAGTATCTCTCAACGCGCGAGAAGTATTTTATGCATCTCTCCGTTTCACAAACAATGCGCTCTTAATTATTGAAAGAGGGTACGACCTAACGATAAATTGCAGGTACATAAGTGGACAGTCTTTAAAATCAATCAGATCTTAAGAGTCGCTTCGGGCATAACTCGTGCCGCAGTTGCCAACGACAATTACATCTTTCGTGAAATCGAAAGATTTCGTTCAGTGAATTATACTCGATCGCGGCGAGGGAGTCTCTTTTCGGCGGCATGTATCTTATGACATATTTCACTTATACACCCGTTTTACGTACGAAACTCAAGGCGTATGAGGATGTTAAACAATATCGAAATAGAAAATTTTAAATTCGATGTTTCGTATAGTCGATAAAATCATCGTTGACGCAGAATTTCTTCGGCGACCCGCATTACAACCTGATTTTTTTTTTTTCACTATTCATACGCGTTTCGTTGTAATAATTTCGTCGGGATTTGAAACGCGACGTTCATGAATCACTCGTTGCGATATCGACGATATCGAGAATCAATCGAGGTCGTTCGAGGGCTACCGATTCCGCGAAGATTCGAACTTTCTCACGAGAGAGCCTCGATCTCCCGTAACGAACTTCTTGCGGCGGTCGGACTAGCAGTTTGCCCCGACTATTAATACTCGATTACATCAAGTGTCGTGTCACGTCACGTGTCGCAGCATCGCGGTCACGAAGCACATACGCGGGGGCCACTCGATTCGTTGAAGGCGATCATCGAACAGCCCGCCTCCGAGTGCATGCGCGTTGTTACGCCGTCGGTTGATTCGTTGCCGCCGTCGATACGATCGTCGGTCGTTGGACAAGGTGAAACGCGGGCGCGGAGTCTTCCAACCAATCGCGGTTAGACCGTGCCACCTTCCTCTTTCCTTTCGCCGTTTTATCGTCGTATCGCGAGGCCGATCTGCAATCCGCGGCACATAATAGGTCACGTGAACACGATGTGCGAAAGGACGCGCGTGGATAACACGCGACAAGAACTCTATATAACGTTCTCGTGCTCTTCAATACTAATGGATATTAATGCGCTACTATTTATTTCGCTGTCGCGAATCGTTATCTTCAGAGACATCGCGAAGCGTCGAGAGTCGATCGAGTCTATAATTTGTAAGATTCCGCAAGATTTGCAAGATTTTAAATACAGCTCGTTCGAATTCGAATTTTAAACAAAATAATATTTTATACAAATCATAATTATGAATTAATTTATTGAGCAAGCGGGAAAGAAAACGTTCTCTTTTCTTGGAACAATCGGATTCAGAAACCGTAGAATGTTCACTTTAAATGTAAAACTGTATTCAAAATTGATTTTATAATGAAGGTACGTAATGAAAGTAGCTTGTGGCGCGTTATAAAATATTCATTGTCGCGAAAGAATGACGGTACCGCAATTTCAGGTAACCGGAGAGATTCTGATCTTCCAATCATTATGCCTGTATTATCTGCGATTCGCGTGGTTCATCGCTCGACGATACACGTCGCGGCCTCGCGATGACTGATCGTCAGAGCTTATCGTACATACGTATCTTACACGGCCTCGATCTGTAATTCTTATGACATGCATAATTTTTAAAGTCATTTGTCATTTATTTTCCATCGTACGCGCACTTCGTCGCATTCAATATGAAAAAAAAGAAGGAAACACGTTTGTCCTCTCCCAGTGTGAATTTTTTAAGCAGAGGAAAAGCGAACGATAGCAGTAAAATGAAAGTAGGAATAGAGAGAGAAAGAAAGAAAAAAAAAGAATGGCTGCGTTCAGCAGAGAAAGCAGCTTAGTAGGCGTTTTGCGCTGATTGGATTATATTTCTAGAGGAATAGTCCTATCTCAATTTAAATCTAAAAGTATAATCCAATCGGCACAAAGCGCTTACTAAGTTGCTTTTTCTGCTGAACGCAACCAATGTTAAAGAATACCAAAAAATACTGCACGTGTTGGCTGACGATAAGCTTAAGCGCATTCACGTTGAAGCGAAAAAGCGTGTGGAAAGCAGAATTTTAAGTCAAACTATACCGATCGCTACCAGTGCGTACCAGTTCCGATTGGTCCTTAACAAAATTTTGTTTTGCCGCTCCAATGCGAATGCGCCCTTAGAATTCGAAGAATTACGAGCGCGGAAGGAGAGAGACCGCAAGCGAATAGAAAAAAAAAATCTTCCATTCTCGAATCGTTCGGAAGTAACTCGGATTTCCAAAAATATGAAGGAAAAATCGCTGAGAGATCGCTGTATGCGAGGTCAAATCTCGCGGCAAATTTGATCGAATCGGTACGGAAATTCAGGGAACTTTCGCGGGCGAATTCTCGATTCTTCGGTCTATTTTCAGAGAAATTACGATCTTTTTCCCTCGTCCTTCTGGGAGACCTCGGGCGGCGATGCAGGTGCGAGTCTTACACATGCGAGACGGAAAGTTATATGCGCGCGTCTCGCAATAGATTCACCACGTAGCTAACGTACGTAGCTACGTTTGCCTTCTAATATTGCCTCTGAGACAGTCAGCACCTGACACTTTCACGTTACCTACCTACGAATGTTTAATGTGCCGCCGGTAATTATTATGAAGTAAATTAGCTGGCGGCGCGTGCTCTACTAGATCCCCTCCCCCGCGTTTTCTAAACCCCTTATCCTTGTTCTCATTAATGTTGCAACTCGTTCGTCCTGTAATTATCCTCTAGCCCACGATTAACGGTCAAGAGATCGATCACCTTTACCTCGCGATCGTGTTTCGCGTCCTTTGACCTTCGCGATCGTTTCCACGTGCGTCATACCGCCCGATCGCGTTTATCTAGATAAAACATCCATAAGAGTCTAAAGTCCGCGCGGTAATTTGTTCTTACTTTAAGATTGTCTTAAATAATGTCTGAAAGCGCTAATGCAGCTCTGTGATTGGCTTATGACATCTCGGAACTGTACTTAAGTACTTTTTATCGAGAACCGATTATGAATACCCAAAAGATGTTGCAAAGTAGCGTAAAGAACGGTTTACTTTCGGATAAACTTTCGTGTGACCGCTGAATTTTTTTATCCATATTCTGCAGTAGCGAACGGGCATGCTCAAATGGGAATCGTGCCGATCGCAACGGTGAAGATCGCGAGCGACTTCGTTGTACACCGTCGTTTCGCGCAACAATGTCGTAGGCCTGCATAAATTCAACTCACGATGGCAGGGCACGCACGGGCGGGTTAAATAACGTCATTTAGTATCGTAATATCTAATTTACTGCGGAAGGGAGCGACGAGCCTCGTGTGGACACGGGGAGGAAAGGGCACGGGACCGGGACCACGTGGTCGTGATCCCACGGCGCCGTAATTACAGGCGCCTTCGAAACAATCGTGTGTCCCTCTCATGCGAGTTCAGCGTGCGTTGCGAGAGAAATTAAACGTACTTTCGAGTAATGCCGCGTCGCTTCCGCTCGCATGTGAAATCTTTTGCTCCTCGCGAGACGCGATTTATCCGTTTTATCTATTTTGGAAATCAGATTCTTCCTTTCCGGAAGATATCCCGAGATCTTTCCGCCTTTCTTTCTTCGGACGTTCGATCGAGTCTCATCGAGACGAAAAGTTCACATTTTTTGACAAAAAATTTTTTTTTTTTATGAAATCCAATATGACATCCATCTTGTGAAGCGAGATCGATCGAGAACATTAACGTTACGAGTGCGCTTCTTGTCGTCCGATGCTCGTTATCATTATGTGACTGGATTTATGCCGATAACGGACCGCGTTTCCGCGCCTAGTCCTTGCTCGCGATCGGACTTGGTTCGTGCGAATCCAAACACCTGTCGGCGACCACCACAGGTAACGTGACATCACGTCACGTGATGAGCCGGCGAACTGGCGGACGCATCCCCGAACCCGCCCCCGACGACCCCGGCGGTAATCGGTCTAATCGACGTCCCCCGGAGGCTCACGACGTGTAGACATCCTTTGTACGCGCATCAAACATTCGTACATGATGATTCTTCATTTCGCGTAAATCGTTTGCCGCATTCAAGTGAGTGCACTCTTCTTGAAACATTAATATTGTATCTTGAAAAAGACTATATATTTGTAAAAAAAAAAAAACAGTGTTCTATATATCTTAATGTTTCTACGTTGGTATTTCGTGTCGCGATAATATTGTCCAAACTTTACACGAAATATCACGTGGACTATTGTTAGCACCCCGTACCGTACTCTGAAGAGTTTACAGAGATTTTTGCACGCAAAAATGCGCTCCGTTTCCTCGCACGAAACGGAAGGAAGCTTCTCACGCAGCGTAAACGCCGTGTACGATCGTCATCGTACACCTCAGGAACAGGACAAGGCGGTATCCAAGGTGGTCGCGTGTCTGGCCCCTTAGTCTCGTTCCGCCGTCGTTCCCCTCTTCCCCCCCCCCCCCGCGCTTAGGGATCGTGGATTCTCCTTTCACCCTCGCACGAAGTCACATATCGTGACGCCCGTTGTTTCACAACTTGGGCAAAGTTAT
The DNA here is from genome assembly GCA_037157785.1 of Cephalotes varians. Lineage (NCBI taxonomy): Eukaryota > Metazoa > Arthropoda > Insecta > Hymenoptera > Formicidae > Cephalotes > Cephalotes varians. Next base: position 929,973 of record JANQDE010000071.1, read on the forward strand.
CTCATCAAGTCGTCACGAGGACGCTTCCCTTCCGTCCTTCTTTCCCTCTTTGGCCCATCCCCTTTTTCTCCAAGTCCTGATTAAACTTTTCTTACTTTTGCGGCTCCGGCAGGTATTTATAATCTCGCGCTCGCTCCGCGCTCATTCAGAACCGCAGAATCGTTATCAGGACTTAACTAATTAGCGGTGTTTCGGCGGAAAAATTCATCGAGGTACGGTATGGTACGGATTCGCTTAATTCCTTTATGATTCATCGCTTAATTTTGGAAACGTTATTGGGCCGACGAAAGTTTGATTGGTCATCGTTATTCATTTTTTTTCAAAGTGTCTATCTGAGTGCCCAAATTATAAAACAAATGTTAAAAGTATTAGAATATTAAAAGTATATAGAAAATAATTACGATACGAGATAAAAAATATTCTGGTGTCTCTTTCGTATTTTATTTTTCGTAAAGAAAAGAACTATTCTATCGTATATTCGATCGGAATATCGGTCTTAAGTTAACACGAGGATTCGCACAAGTAGACTTTAATGCCCGCGTTTGACGTGTTATCTGCTGCCGAAGAAAGAAACGATACATCGAATCCGAAATTTAGAAGCTATTATTTCGAGAAAGGATGAGAGCCATAATGTAATCAAACGATCGATAGATTGAGAAGAGGTGGCTGATGAACGAGAAAGAAATCGCCGATTTCTCGAGTGAACGACATGCTTCAAACAACGGTTGCACCTCCAAAAGGAACAAGGGGGAAAGCACTTAATCATTTAAACTATTTGCCCCTGTTGGAGCACGCCCGGCCATCTACAGCCCTTCGGTTCCCAAACTGTCGGCAAATTGCGGCTTACCGCGCCGGCACCAGTATTCTTATCCTCCCGCGCACTCATCCAGGTAATTCTTGACGGGCCTAACTACGTTCTTATCGGAGCGCGAAATAACAAACGGAATCGCTCACACTCGTTCCTCCGTCGAAAAAAAAGTGGAGCGTGGTGCCTACCCGATGCGAACCCGATTTGCTTCGAGTCTCACCTCTTCTCCCGATTCATCTGCGTTCCGCCCGTAATCTTATTTTTATCACAAGCTGTTTCCCGGGACTGATGGTTGTTATTACAGAGAAAATTAAAGGGTACAATTTGTAACTTTTTTTTAAATAATCCAAGTATTATTAAATGTATAATGGATTTTAAAAAATAACGCAATTTAAATCAGATCAATCGCAGAATGGACACAATTTTTTTCTAGATAAATCGGAGAAGAAAAATTATTTTCTTCCGAATTACTTTCTTTCTGGTCTTCATTTTACGCGTAACATTTATGATAATAATTACGACGATTTCTGCGAAACCAAAAACTCATAAAAGATAATATTATTTATAATAGTATTGATTCATGATAAAACACGAGATTGATTCATGATAAACATTTTTACTCTCAAGTTTTTATCTTCCGCTTTTTCGATTCTCTACAAAGAAGAAATCTGAATAGTGTGTCGTTGGATCGATGGGGACGTGAATGGAATTTTTTTATGAATTCTTATCTCAAGGTAGGGAAAAGAATATGATGTTATCATGGAAAAACAGTGATAGTGTATACAGTGACTAATGTATAATTTTATTATTATCGGACCTATCGTGTTGTTGCAAATGTCTGTTGCATACCGTTTGCGGAACGGCAATTTGTCTACAGAATGAGTATCTAGCCTCTAGTTGAGGAAGCCGAGGAATATATCGCATATACCGACGACGTGCGAAGGCACTTCCGCGTGCAACGGCAGTCATGTTCGCCAACTGCCGTTCTATTAATATTTCACGCATGCACTCGTCCCGACCGCACTTTTCCTACTTTTTTTTCTCTACACATAGCATATTTGACCACATAGCACCTTTCCATAGCGTTATTTCGATTGCGAATCGATACCAGGACCGCAAATCCTTGCGAAGAATAACTCATAGCTTTGTTAAAATCTTTTAAAATAAACACAAGGGGCCCCGTCGTTTTTAATTGGCACGAAATTTTGACATGCATGGTTTGCAAATACAATATTATTAAGTGTATAATTTGTGTTACATATTATATGTTATATAGTAGGTTTTAATAACGCAAATTACAATCGTATAGTGTGTGAAAATGATGATGTTTTTACATTATGAAATGTTTGTGCAAACGATTCTTCGATCTTTCTCTTTTGAAACTTCAGAATGTTGACGAGATTGAATATTTCCAGGAATTGAAAACGTTCGTTTAGAACGATTTTCAGACATATACGCATGTCTCAATGACATTTTCCACTAACCTTTCGAATAGATTAAATCGATGATGAAATGAATGCTAGACAAACGGAAAGAAAGGTCAACGCGATAGTCGATGAAATTCTTGACGAAGATCAGGACGATTTCGATACGACACGAGCGGAAACTTGTCCAGGAGATTGCGAGAAATTAAATGACACGGTTAAGGAAGTAAGCTATGCACATTTTTCGTCTAATTATTTTAATCGATTCTTTTTAAAGTATTAGCCTCTAACTTCTACTTTTTTTTGTATATTATCAGTAAAATATACTGTCATGTTTATCATTCGAAAATATTATTCATGAAATGGCTTAATGACGCCGTTACAATTTTCGGTTAAATTAAATCATATTAATCGTGACAATCCATTGTATTCGACTGCAACGAAAAAGACCTGAGACCCAACAGAAAATTCTTTTCATCTCAGACACCCCGGCAGTGTAGATGCGGCGTGGAGAACTCGTCAAGATTCTCGCTGCGCGTGATGGAAGCGATGCGCTCGCTGCAGCGGGACGTGGACCAGCCACCCACGTCCACCGCCGAAGAGATCGTCGACTATATCCGGTCGCATTATCGTTACGACGGCGACCTTTACGCTCAGGTGCGGACCGCGCTGAGACAGGTCTGTTCTCAAGGGTTAGTTCCCGGCGTCGTTTCGAAGGTCAGACGGATCGGATGAAACGCGCTTCTCGCATACGAAATCATGTGTGCACACCTCATAAAATTTTCAAAATACTAATATAATTTTCTTGTTATTTTTCTTATTTTATGTTAAAGTACATGATATAAATATACTGTTATGCTCTGCTACATACATTATTTTCAAAATAATGTTTGTAATATTTGAGGACGCTGTCTTAGAGCATTTAATAAATAACGATGTTTTTCTCTTTCTTTCCGGTGTGGGAAGACGTGTTTTGTTCAAGGTAACCGCTCTATTATTGCGCGACTTATCTTGTTTCCAAGCTATGCATCTATCGATCAATATTTTGGTGCTAATTATGTACGGCGGACTCGTATAGCACTATACAAAATTGTTTCAATCTAACGCTTGAAAGATACAATCATAAAATTACGATAAAAGACCATATTTACTTGTTCTTCAAAATTGCAACGCAAAATGCTACAAGAATTATATGCTTCAACAATATTAAAATAAAAATAAACGTTTTGAATAAATTCAACATTTTTCTTCTTTTTTGCTGATATCTTGTTAAATAACGCGCTTTCTTAATTTTAAGAAATAATAGTTAACTAATTGAAACGCATTGTTTCTTTTTTCCCTATGCAATTTTTTTAAAAACATTTTTCGCTGTTCATTGTAAATTAATAACAGTTACAATATCTTAATAGATTTGTCATGGAATTACTAAGCAACGAGTATCACTTGGTTGGTCCCTTTGCTAGACCAATGAAGCGAAATGGCTGTTCTTTGGATTGCAAAGGTCGCACAATAGACGATGCGAGAAAATGGAAAAGCGATCAGAGAAATGGCGAGCGATTTCCCAGAAGACGTCCTCACCGAGGTCTAAAATTGCCGCGCGAGGAAACTCTCAGGACCTTTATTGCCGATTATCCTGAGGATCCGATTTTTCATTCGACCAGTATACCAGCTGACGAAAGGGATAATGCGGACCGTCGCATTAGGGAGTTTAATGCCGATGTTCCAGATATCCGAGACGATCGCCAACGACGTGACGATTACGAACAGATCCCCGGGCCGTCTAGAGAATTCTTGAAGATTCCAGCCAGAAATGCGAAGAAAGCGCGAGTGGAAGATCGATTAGTGCAACGCGCGGATGAGAAAGATGATGACACCATGACGGAGGAGGATATAGACTGTACTTGTGGCGCCGAAGTTATCACCCGAGATAAAAATTCGAAGATTCGACCTCTTGATCATCTTAGGAACCGGCGGAAAAGACGTCGTCACGACGACGCCGAGGAAGATAGAGAAGACGAAGCGGAAAGGATGAAAAAAGATGATGAAGAAGGGGAAAGGGTGGAAGAAGAGGATGAAGACGCGGAGGATAGTGTGTACGAAGAATTAAGGGCGCGAATTCCTCACAGGAGAACTACGGCACGCGAACGAGAGCTGAAAAGGTGGATCCGGCGATGTCGTCAAGAATGCGAACGACGGAGAGAACGCTAACGCAAGTTGAAAATTCTGGATTGTATAAATACACTTTTGACAGCTTGAGTAAATGAATCTGGTTTGATGCTTAACTTTAATAATAATATTAATTTCCACGAGGAAATAAAATTAATATGAATCGTGATTCTAAAATTTTCTTTCACATACACACTCATACCACACACACACGCGCGCGCGCGTAAATTTCTTTGGTGACATACAAATTTTGTGTCGTTTTAACAATAGTTTGTTACTATTTACAAGTACAAATACGCTGTTAAATTTTGAATTTAAATTAATAGAAATAAAAATATATCTTTCTTGTTACTAGTTTTGTTATTTATATTTTCATTATATTCAATTATTTATATTGAATAAATAATTTATAAAGTATGAAATTAACATTGTAAATATCACAAGTCATGTCACATTATGCTTTCGACGATTGAATTTATTACGATCAAATCTGTCAATTTAGCGTAGAATACTCGGTATCGCTGGTACTCGATGGTATGTCTTCATTATTTTTTCTCGCGTTTCTCGACAGAAACGTTCCCAGTTTTCGTGAAACGCGCAGAACATTCCTCCGTCGATCGGTCGGGATTAACAATCCGGATTGCAAACCATATAAAAGCGCTTCCCGTACGTAGAATTTCGCACGTTTTCGTCCTGTGAAAAAAATCAATGTACTCAATGTAATAATAATCAATCTACATTTTATCACTTTCTACATTTATTTCTTCTTTTCGTCTTCCCAACAATTCTGGAAAATCAGACTCTACAAATTTAATATCGCCCCTTTAATATCGAGTTAGATTTGATGGCATTTAAGAATTTGTATGTACCATCGCGGACAGCTTTCGTGTAATCGGCGATACATTCTTTCGACGAGCTTCTAGATGCTCTCTTGAGAAGTATATTTTTATCCACGCGTGAGCGAGATCGTTCGCCATCAAAGATTCCTTCGTCGAGATTCGTACGAATTGTCGCGCCATCGCGTCCACGAACGTCTTTCTTCCTCGCGTGTCGTTTATTGAATTTGTCACACGCGCAGTTTCGCTGCCTCCACTTCATATCCTTGTCGGCGCATTTGCTCAGATATTCGTACACCAAATCGAACACCGTCGATTTTTCAATGTCCTGCCGAGGGAAACATTCCTCGTTGTGTCGCGCCGAGACAGCTGATCTAATTTGGAATAACGCAAATTACAATAAATAAAACTAATTAGTGTCTTACGACTCTGTACGCTATTTTATTTATGTAATGGCTATTTAATGTCGCATAATTGTTGCACGAATTATTTAGTGCAAGTTTTGTAGGAAAAAAACGAAGGAAATTTTTGATCAATCTGATACTTTCGCATCAACAAGATTGGCGTATTGCTTGACCTGTATGCACGATCGAATGCAGGGCTATGTCGGCATACACCTTTTGAATGACGAAGTCTCCGATTTCCGGCCATGATACAGCGACGAAATACGCAATCGTTATAAATTAGAAATCAGCCTGTTCGTAAAAATTGCGGTTGACCAAAATTTAGGTTAACGGTGTAGTCGCGGAATAGTATTTTGTTTTAGCCCGATTCTGTATTCACTTTCTACCTCTACAAACAGTGTGCGCGAACATGGTGAGAAAGAGAAAAAGAATGAAAGTGCGAAAATTGTGAGATGCAAAAGCAGGATGTTCTTTTTTCGTCTGCAACTCCATTTTATATTTTAGCATGTCGTCGGTAAAAGAGAAATTTTTACAGTCGGTAAATTTTACATTTGATAAAAAAAGAAAAACAGAAATCGCTTTTATCCGCTGCCAGTAATAAAAATCTACTCGCAGTTGTAAGAAAAGTCCTCTCGCAGCGTTGCTGTCGTCATTAGTTTACATCATGGTTGCCTTAGGATCGTTGTAACTGTCAACGCCGATCAATTAGCGGCATAATGTCCAATAAAGTGAGTATCTCGACGGTTTTTAACGTATTAGTTCGATTGTCGTGTCGCGTATTACATTCTCGATCGCAAAGACGTAGGTTTGCGACTTTCATTTCCTTTTGTTCGTATCATTTAACGCGCGAATTTGACATTTTATACTGTCAAGGCTTTACTTCACCTATGTCAACCTCGAAATTATTGACATTTTTCGCGAAGCTACATAAGGAACATTATGATAATGATGCACGAGAGAGAAAGAGAGAGTATTGATTCCATATAATTTATTGTCACTATAAGAAAGATCTCCGTAAAAGCATAACTCAATTTTCTGATGTTTTATTCATAAGCTTCGATGACATAAGAACTGACTCTAGAAATCCCTAACATCACTTGTATAATAATTTGTTTTAAGAATATGGAAATAATATAAGCACACACAATGTCCAAAATAAAAATTTTTAAACAATACCTTAGTTTATTTATTTTATTAAATTATTAGTTATCGTTATTTAATATTTTAATTAAATATTAAGTTTATTGTTATCAGATGTGTGTGGACGTTTAGTATAAAATCACAAACTTTTTTGTCAGTCAGATTATGATTATTTATTTTAACTTAAAAAATTTAACTTATTAAAATTTTAGCTTATCAAATATATATAAATAAATTATATATTGCTTTAATAAATTTATTTCTCTTTAGGGAGCAACTAAAAAAACTGGACCTAAAGATGAAGTTAAGACCCGAGTGCGATCAAAACCGAAAACATCATCCAGCAATGAAGGCAACGTGGAAATATCAAAAAAATCAGATTCTAATTTTTCAAAAAAATCTCAAATTGTCGAGCACAGAGGAGATGGAGACAGAGTGTCCAAATCATTACAGAATGCCTTAATGAGGACACAATCGATTAAAAATACTATTAAATCGTCTGTTGGATCTTCTGAAATTAAGACTGTCAAACAAATATCCTCAGCATCGAAATCTAGTCCACTTAATACTTTGTCCAATCATTCATTAACAAAAAAGAATATAGCCTCTAAGATAAAACCAGAAAGTGTTATTAAATCAAGTGATGACAGTACGATCAAAAAGAGAAAATCCAGAGAACAAGTAGGATATTCAGAGAAGAGAGGTCAGAGTACGATATATATGCCAAGATCGATCACAAACAAGCTTAATATTAAATCTAATGAGAAGATTGCACATCGAACATCAAGAGATAAAGAAAAATCACAAGATTTACCTACATCGGATCAATCTAAGCCACGAATATCATCCAGAGAACGTAGGAAATCCAGGACGCTAAGTCCAAGCGAGATAAGGATGCTACACAGCGCCGTAAGAAGACCAGATGTCATGGAAAAAGTAGAGCAAAGAAAAAGTGATATAACCGATAGTCATTCTGCTACGCAAGCAGACTCAATTGAAGATGATTATGAAGATGATTTTGAGGTAAGAAAAAAAGAAGAGGTAAGAAAAAAATTTAAATAAAGACATATAATCATGCTACTTTATGTCAACTCTCAGGATTACGAGTCAGACTTTCAAGAATGCACTGACAGCGATACTCCGATTAGCGAAAAATCAGAGAGCAGTGGAAACACTTCCCATTTAGAACCAATTGAATTGCGCATCCGAGAGAAGGTATTACTACTCTAACTTATTCTATATATTGAAATGCATAATTTTATAAAAATGATTCTTGCAGAGGAGCATGGAACACGTGAAAGTCGAAGAGGAACGTATGCTTGATTCAGGACATTACGATCTCGCAGAAGCGAGAAAACGAGCAGCGCGAGTAGAATCTATGCTCTTAACGCAGACCAATACACCGCCTTTACCCGAATTAAGAGAGCCAATTGGCAAAACGTTTAGGTTTGTGATAACTAAGATCATGTATCAGAATGAATAAATGAATACTTGTAAACTTATTATTACTTGCATTTCTTGTCATATGCTTTTATTTTACATGCTTTCTTTAAAGCATTTTGTTTTAAAAAGAATAAAGTAAATGACATGGATAATTTAATGTGCGTATTTATTTGAAACAGCGACGATAGACCGATGGAAAATAAATCTTTGCCATCGTCTACCGATGAAGGCTTTGAGGATAGCCGCTCTGGAGACTTTACTAGATCTCCACCATTGTCGCAAATACCATTTGTCGATTTTCGTAAATCAAAAAAAACTCGACGTGAAGAGGTAATTCACTTTTATAAGAGTGTGTCATAATATTAAATATCTATCTAAATTGATACATTATCTTGTCTTTCGCAGAATTCACAAAAACCTCGAAGCAGAGGCGAAGAATTGTTGGAAATGATAAAGCTGGATTATATGGAATGGTCGATATTAGAATGCAGCCCTATACCCTATGATGAATTTATAAGAAACTATGGGAAATTAAATACGCAACAAGTATGTAATACATTATGATAAATTATAACATGATCGATTGACTATTGTATTGTACAGGTGTTTACCCAAACTGGTGATGATAATATGGACATCGAGATACAAACAGATGAGATGCCTCGTAAGAACAAGTGGACGCAGTTTCCTATAATTTGTAGAAAAGAATTGCATGATAAACAAGATATAAATTTATTTAAAATGGTAATAATTTATATTGTTGCCTGCAGAATATCAATAAATATAATTATTAATTTTCTTCTTAATTTTTTAAAAATTTGCAGGAACAAATCGGCGTCGGAAATGATTTGGACGAAATAGATGATAATTTTTCGTCACGACCATCGTACGATGTATTGCGATTAAACGATTTTCTTAATCATGCGAGCATAGTTATATTATCGTTGCTAGAAGAGAGAGAACGTGGTGGCACCGTTTTTCAAAGCGATGTAGACGAATTATCATTCAGTGATGGTTTCGTGAAGCTCTCTGTAGATACAATAACATTCTTATCTACCAGGCCGGTTAAGATTATACACTATTCGAACGTCTTAAATAAAGTTCTGCTCACTATACATGCTGCTATAGAAGAAGTACGTGGCTGTTGTACTATTTAATGTGGTTCGAAATGAAATATAATTAATTTGTTGTATTAAACAGGAGATAGAAACGATAAGCAAGCAGGATTACATCACTGACTGTTGCATCGGATGCGTTTGGAATATTTCTGAACCTTCGATGCCAAAGAAATTATTCTATTCGCAATGTCCTATTACCGCTTGTTCATTTCACTTAACGAATTGCAACATAGTGTTCGCTGGACTTGAGGATGGGTACGCAACTTGAATTCTTTTTAATTAAATGGTTAAATTTCTTTCACAGTTTTTATATTAATCTAAAAATGAAACATTGAAACTAGGTCGTTAAGTCTCTGGGATCTGAAGGAGGACGAAATGTGGCATCAGAAGATTATGGATAAAGCTAACGAATTAGAGTGGGTGATTAGAATGCCTACTTACACGACAACGGCGGAATTAGATGCGCATACGTCACAAGTTGTTGCAATACGCGTGCTGTCTAAAATTGAGACTGCCTCCGTTAAAGAAAGGAGCAACAAGTTCGTCCCTATCCAGGTTGCCACTTTCACAATATTGACATTGAGCTGTTAAAATTTAGTCCTAATTCATGCTTATCTTTAAATAAATTGATAGATATGTAGCTTAGACGAGGATGGTTGCCTAATAATATGGAGTATTGTGCATAATATGGGTATAAATATTGACGATCTAGGACTCTCTTATTGGGGTAACATAAGACTTGTAAAGAATCAGAAAATGTTTCTTACGAAAAAAGATGCAGAAATGTAAATAGATTTTGAGAGTCGTTTTTAGAAGATTCGATATATGTTTGAAGTTCACCTAATTGTTCGATTTTTTTTTTAGAATGAACATGTTTGTTGATATGCATGTGGACAGCGCGAATACAAATAATATTTATATTGCAACTAACAGTACTGACATTTTACATGCTACTTACATTGGTAACAGAACTAATCCATTAACATACAAACCAACCGAAATAAGTGAGTTGAAATAATCTTATTACTTTGATGCGAACTATGCAAAAATAATGTGATAATGTCTGACTTATTTCAATTAAATATTACAGGTGAATGTGGTACTTCAACTTGCATTGACGTTTGTCCTTTCGGTCAATCCTTTTTCTGGGTAAGATTTCTTTGCCGTTTAGTTCCAAAAGCTTTATTTTTTCTTATCAATTTGATTTTTAATTTATTCATCAGGTCGGCTGTGATGACGGAACGATTCGACTTCATTACTTAAATGTAGAGAGACCGATTGTACAACTGAAAAACCAACAGTATACAAATGAAATTAAAATTTTGCAATGGTCAAAAACGAAACCGTTGACTATATATACTCTGGATAATAATTCTCGGTAAGAGTTCAAAAAAGCAAAAAATAAAATTAAAAAAATAAGATTACGCAATTACAAAATTATAAATTTAACAGAATTCATGTGTGGGATTTGAGTAAGAGTGATATCTGTCCTATATATACATTATCTATGAGAAAGTGGGGAAAGATAAGTAGCATGCAGCTGTCCCCTTGCATAATAGATCAAGATATGATGAATCAATATCTGGTGAGTTTAAAAAATTAAACATGGGACTTGAAAGAGATTTTCACATTATAAATTTTAAAATATATATTTTTAGGCTATTGGTACGGAATCTGGTAATGTGGAAGTACATAAATTGAAAAAAGGCTTCTACTATTCAAAGAAAGAAGAATTTTTACAAGAACTAGACATATTTTCGCGATATGTTTCGATATCATAAATGAAAATAGATATGTCAATAAAGTGAGAATCATATAGGTACTATATAATAGTTTTTCTAGAATTACAATTGTTATTTCCAGGAATTGAATAGAGATTCACAGATTTTATACTTCCAGTGTATACATGCACTTGTAGTTATTGCAATAGATAATTGAGATAGTAGAAAGTAATACTTAAACACAAGTTAATTTTGTTCTCTTAATTGACAAGAGATATACAATTTTACATTAATTGTATCGAAATTATAATTTGTAAGATTTCTAAAGTAAATAGGGTGTAATTATCTTTAATGACTTCAAATAATATTGAATTTTTCCAATGGACAATCAAATACATTTAAATTGTTACAATTTTATATATCTTATATATATAACGAGATTTTTGTGCACTTATTTATATCTTTCTATAATATATATCACAATATTCCGTCCAAGGAAAATAAATACTAATAGATGTAGAAAAAAATAGTATTTATAATATTTATACATACATTTATATAGTGTATCGTATAAAACATATATATAAATAAGGATAAATGATAAGATTGTACAATTGAAATATATATAGAATTTTATACATAGTCTAGCCGATTTGATATCACGCTTTTTAATGTAGGTGGTTCATTATTGATAGTACAACTGAGGTGTATGATTTTATCTTAAAAATAAATGTAGAAAACATTTTTTCATAAAAAATTTTTTTGTTTAATAACTTTAGTAATTATTCAACGTCAATCCTTCTACTTCAATATGTTTGACATAATTGTCCAACAACTTCAATAATAACTCCGTTTCTGAGATCTATTATTAAACAAATTGTTTCTGTCATCTTGAATATTTTTTTAATTATCTTTCCAATAATCATTTATAATTTATAATTTAAATAATTATACAAATAAAAGGCATTAATATCCTATTCAAAGAAATAAAAGAAAATTATTGAAGTGTTGAATGATACATATATAAATAATATATATGTATAATTTATACATGTATAACATATAAATAATATGTATGTATATATATATATATATATATATACATATCTATATATATGTATAATATATTATGTATGCATATATATATATATGTATAATATCATATACGTATATACACATAATATATATGTATACAAAATATTTATAAGAATATACAATATATGTGAATATATTTTACATAAATATAATTTGAAAAAATTATTTGTATAAGTTATTATTAGTTATTATTCGTAATAACTTAGACAAATATTTAAAGCATATATTAAAATTGTCAAGTAGAAAATAGAAATATCAAGTAAATAAATGTGTTTCTTATAAGAATTTTTATATTTATAGTAATTATTAAATTATCTTTTGACATGGTACCGTGTCATTATGTAAACCTAATTGTTATTAATTCTGCAATCTTTAAATTTGATTTTTTTTGAAAGTGAAACTTTGCATAAAAGAAAAAAATTTATCTTTTCATGCGAAATTATTACATCACCAATAATGAACGACCTCACATTATGGCATTGTATAGAGAGCATAATCCGTCCATCGTCAGCAGTTCAATAATCAGTTTAGAACGAGGATTACAACTATGCATAAGAAAAGAATTTCTAAATGAGAAATTCGTGCATTAGCAACACTGCAAGCTTCTTGCTTTATGAACTCTTCCACGATTTGGTCGTAACTGCGTCCCTTTAATGTCTGATGACCATATAACTGTAAGTAGCGTGTGCCATCCTGCAATAACAAAATTCCTATTTATTATCATAAGGCAATCGTATCTATAACGCTTATTATACGTTAACATTGCATATTTTACTATATCGAAAATAAAATAACATCGTCACAATTTTTTTATACAAATGACATATGCGTCAAAAAATATACTTTTGCGCAATCCCAATTCAAGAAAAATTCCGGTATTTAGCTCTCGTTCGACGCTTCAGATTTTCACAAAGAAAAATGTTAAGAAGCAATTCTGAAAATCCTGAAAATGCTAAGACACGCGTTACTAATATAATGTGCGACTATTGCGCTTGGATCAGTGAGATTTTGGCCAGAGTCAGTGCTGAGACGCAGATCAAGAAAAAGAAGAAACCGCGGGTGGATCCGATTGTTGTTGTTCATGGAGGTGCCGGGAGAATACCTCGATACGCACGGAAATTTATGCTCGACGAGGTTAAATTATTCGTTATTCACATTAAATAATGAGGCTTTGAAAAAACAATTTTGCAAAGCGTAGGAAACGTCTAAAATAGTTCAGTATTATTTAGCGCTTTTTAAATACTTTGAAATTGTGTTATTCGAGAAAATCGAGGAAAAGATAATTTTTTCTGTAGAAATATTGTTACATAAATATTGTTGTTTAATAATGTTGATATTTAATGGATGTAGGTGAAGAAAGCCGCAATAGCGGCGTATGGCGACCTAATCAAAGGACGCTGTTCGCTGGACGCGGTCGAGCGTGCAATTTGTCATATGGAGAGCAAAAAATATTTCAATTGTGCATACGGAGGCTCCTTGGATGTCAATGGGGAGGTTGTGATGGATGCCGCGATAATGACGAATGATTTTCGCGCGGGTTGTGTGGGTGCCGTTCGTAATATAGCACATCCCATAACATTAGGTCTATGTCTTTCTTAGCAGTACGCTTAAGCCAAAGAAATTAGATATTTATCTAATAACCTGCTCAAAACTCAAGAATTCTTGATACTCTTGTAGCAAAAATGGTCTTGCAACAAACGGAACATGTGCTGATAGTCGAAGCCGGAGCGCAAAAATTTGCTTTGGAGTCGGGCATTCCTACTTTGTTACCCGGTCAGTTGATTGTTACATCCGATTCGAAAACATCCTTGCATGAAGAAGAGACTAACGGTAAAGGATAGAAAACGGGAGAAAACAAGCTATTTTAAAGATACTAATCGCGATACTGATGAACATAAAAAACGCAAGATACGAGAAAGCCACAAGATGGAGACAAACAATTTGATAAAAAGGAATGCATACCGGAATGTGTAATTGAAAGACACGGAAATGAAGAAGATGCTACCTTGGAGATCACTGAATTAGACGAATCCCTGGAAATTGAGCCTGATTTTATACAGGTTGTTATATATATCCCAATGGCGAATTAATATATGTATGTGAAATATTCAGGCAAAATCCCAAACTTTTTAGGCTTTTTTTAAATTTCTAAGATTTCCTAAATTCAGATTTTAAATATAAATCCATCTAATATAAAATTTCTCAAATTATAAACTTAGATTATATTTTTATTTAAGTTTGTAACTTATGAAGAAAGATATGAAAAGACAGAAGGAAAAAGTTTTAAATATAAAGTTTCTTTCTTTTTCTTTTCTCTCTTTACGAACTTAATATACTCTTGCTCTGAATGTTTTATGTAATTGAAGTATTTTTATATTATGACTATCGCACAAATATTTGTTAGACTCTAAAAGAAAACTGTATTAGCTCGGCGCGGTCGGAGCAGTGGCATACGATCGGAAAAAGCGTCTCGCCAGTGGAACCTCGACGGCTGGAGAATCAGGAAAGCTACATGGAATCGTGAGCGCGACTGGCACGGCAATCGGTTGCGGTATTTACGTTGATCAAAACGGCTCCGTGTCCGTTTCGGGTTGGGATAAAGCTATCTACAAACATGCGCCAGCCCAGCGAATCTTACGGCAACTGCGGCGAAAGGCGGTATCGATCGACGAAGCGATCACCGTGGTGTTGAAGGACTTTGAGGAAGAAACCGGAGAAACATTTCCGCCGGAATCCGACGTAGGCGTGATCGCATTGACCAACAAAGGAATACCGTCAGTGTCCTTCAAATGTGCGCATTTTCCCTGGGCATATTGCGACAAAGGCTACGTGTACTATGGATGCACAAAGAATGAGAAATTTTCAGAGAAGATCGATATCCTTGAACGACCGTTAGATTGCATGTGCAAAGATTCCAATTAGAAATTGAAAACGCGCAATTTATCAGAAAACTGCTACCGAATTTAGCCAAAGCGCATCTCTGACCAAAATAATTAAATTGCACTGTAATTTATTTGTATTTTTAATAATAAAATAAATTATCCAAAGGATAATTTATTTTCTATTTTTATCTATTATTTATCTATTATATACACAGAACGAACTTTAGCAAATCAGTTTGGAATAATTCTATTGATTTTCTTTACAATAGCTTCACTTTGACTTTGCCATTAGTTACCTTAAATTGAGCTATATAAATCTTTTTTCGCAAAACTGCTCCATGCTCAACTTACAGGAAAAATAACACCATGATTATCCTCGTAAGGTCCATATAATAAGAATGTGGGTGCCTGTCCGTTGAACTTTCTACCAAATATCTTATCCATTTCAAGCAGCATCGTATAGATTTCCTGGCGTTTCAGATCTGTGATATTCTCGTGTGCCATTATCTGTCATTTGTTGTCAAGACAAAAAAATCTATATTTGCAATATGTACATTTAACATTAGCTAAATCACATTAAGAGGAAAGAATACCGAGCCGAGAGATGTCCAAGCGAGCAAATATGGAACTCTTTTTATAGCTTCCGCCAAGGTCGGTCCTAATACTCTGTACTTAGGCAATCGATTTATATTCTTATTATCAATCTTTTCGTAATGAAAATCACCTGCGATATCAAAAGGCATTAGATAGTACGCAGAAATATAATACAGAGACGACAAACCGAAACTTACCCACTTCCGTTTTGTTTTCTATGATCTTCAAATTGACGAAGGCAACGTCGACGATATCAGAAACTAAGTAGTTAAAAGCGCTTAGATCGTCGCCCGCATGTTCCGCATCTGCAAAGAGATCGCAATTTTGATTATTCATTTACTCATTTCCATATCGCGTTTTACGTTTCTCTTGTATACATTGTTCTTAGCGAATCGTGAGAATTTAACGGTCTACCACATTGTGTTTGTATGTTATGCATTGTACATGCATCTATATATCTCTATCCATATTATCTTTATTACAATTTATTTACGAGTGCCCACGCTTAATCGTGTCCTTCACGTCTCACCTTCTTTGCATAATGAGTGTAAATTAGCCGGGAGTTGATTGCCATTATTTTTATTGTTCCAACCGAGGACACAACTATCTTTGAAGAATTTCGAAATAGCCTGCGCATCCGAGCAGTCCCAATTTCCGTCCGACTCGTTCCTCATTAACGTTACAAAAGCATTCCAACCTGGGACCAAGAGACCACAACGGCGAAATGGATTAAAAGCAATTCTGTGAAAACTGCGAAATACGAAATTATATCCCATTTATATAATCGCACCGACGCTTCTGTAGCCCGTGAAGGCCGCCTTAGCATCTTTGAGATCCTTCATAACTCTGAATCTGGAATTTCTCTTGACAACCGCCGCGATTCTATTCAATTCTTGCCGGCCATTTACCATCGCGTGGATAATAGGCTTCAAACCCATCCTACGAAACGATTTGAGAAACATTGAGAAAATATTTTCAATTTTTACTCACGCTGGCCTTACGCTTACATTCTATTCTCAAGAATTTCTTCAGGCCGCGCCAAGAAGATATCCATCTTTCCGCTCCGCACAACTTCCACGCATGCTTCTCTGCTATCTTCCTGAAGGCAGGAGATCAACGGTTCTATGCCGTAAACGAGAGAAGCGTCTCTTAGCCAGCTGCATTTACGCTTCTCGAGATTGGATACCAGACACCAACGTATTTCTCTTGATGGCTGACAACCGGTTCGAACGTTGGCGCTTAGAAAGTTTGGATCTTTGATCAGAACACCCACATTGTTAAAACAAACAAGATACATTATTTTCCTAAACATTTCTAGAGCAGCTTTCTTTGTAGAAAACTTTTTTCTAAAGATTCTAATTTTAAATTTATTCCATTTTCATCAAATATTAATTAGCAATCTTTAAATTAATAATTATATTTTTAATAATAGAGACTAACAAATTGCATACGTTCAAACGTTTGTGTACTTCAAGAAGCTACCTTTTAAACATTGAATGATTGTTACAATGAACATTATCCGGCGAGAAAAGTTAGTAAAATTAACAAATTATTATAATTGTTCAGTGATTAGTAAAAGTTACAGTTATCTTAATAGATTACTTGTTAGTGCCTTATTGCAAGAAGCTATAAATAAATAGCTAGCCGTGCTATTATATACATTACATCGATGTAAGTAATCATCGGGCGTTTGCAGGTCTTCCACATTAGCCGAAGTGATGTAATAACTCTCCATCAGCTGTAAAACGTTCGATTCCCAACTAAATGTCCTGTTCATCATCGAGTTCATCAGGCGGGCGATATTCTCGGCGGTCGTTCTATCGAAAAGGAGGAATTTTTTCGAAGAAATTTTAAAAATTTTTTAATTCTACACAATCCAATGTTTTTTTATGACGTGACTTTGCGGAGGAGTGACGTAAAGTGCTTACGGTCTAGCTACGATAACTGGCCACGGTTTCGATATCCAGACGCAAGGTTCTTTGAAGTTAAGCGGTTTCGTGGTGCCGTCCGAGCATAGAAATTTATAATCTTGCACGTCGATCATCTGAATCTGCGTCACAGTAAACGTTAGTACCGCGAGTTGCAATCCGTTTTAATTATAATCTTTTAAATCGACATAGAGCGATTCTTTCTGAGCGCGCTGTCTCAAAAACATTGCGATCGAATTGTCCATAAACTGTCTTGTCAGTTACCTTAAAGTGTACGCGAGCGTCGCCCAATCTGACCCAGGCAACATCGCCCATGCCATCGGTGAGACATAATAGGGCACCCTCCCGTCCGTAATACTTGTCGGTGTTGTAACAGCTGGCCGGTTTTTCGCAAGCAGCGCAGAGATTTCTATATCTCGATTCTACAAACAACGATTAAAAAATTTGCGATTCCTAGCACTTATTTGTGTTACACGAAAAAACATAAACTTCATACAGCTGTATAAATCGTGATTATAGATATAAGTTGCGAAATAAATCTCGAATACACACACACACGCGCGCGCGCGCATTTAAAATGGAATGTTTGTATATATTTGTAATTAAATATTAAAAATACATACTCAATTGATAATCAAATACTGTATCTGCCGACCAGGGACCAGCAATGCAAGCCGTTTCGAAGTAGTTGGACAGAGCATGCATTCTATTCTCGAACAACGTCATGTTCGCGTCGCATTCTTTCTTAATTATTAGATTCTCGAAGTACTAAAATACAAGAAATTGATGGATAAAGACAATTCTAATGCGTACGTTGCTACAAAGAAAAGAATTCACCAACCGTCGAGAAAATTTTAGTCCAATCATCGATAGTGTCTAAACCAGGATGACACAATCGCTTGCCCTTAACATCCCATATGCGTTGCACATCTTTGTGCGCTATGGCTACTAATTCAAAACGATGATCATCTAAAAAAGATGTCTTATTTGAGATAACCGTAATTTTAATGTGATAGATTTTTTGGCATCAAATCGGTCCCGATTAATTTTCATTAAAAAAATTCGAGATTATAATTTGAGTTTCGTAAATTAAATAGGGTAATAATTTGAACAGTAATT
The DNA here is from genome assembly GCA_037157785.1 of Cephalotes varians. Classification (NCBI taxonomy): domain Eukaryota; kingdom Metazoa; phylum Arthropoda; class Insecta; order Hymenoptera; family Formicidae; genus Cephalotes; species Cephalotes varians. The sequence continues at coordinate 948,651 of JANQDE010000071.1, forward strand.
ATATAATTAATTTTCGAATAAACAGGGAAAAATTTCTTAATTAATTATAATTTAAATTCTTCCAAAAATCGGTGACTGAAATTTAATTCGATACAATTTTGAGACACTTTATGCGTTCCTCGCGCAATCTTAATTACCGTCTGGGAAGAGTCTTAATTCATTCGTGACTAGTACACTGTATAGTTTGTAATTTCTTATCGCCACGAGTTCTTCTGGCTCCAATACAGTGATATCGACATCACCACTGGCTACTCGACGTAAACAGCCAAATCTATAAATTAGAATTACTTCTATATGAGAAATATATTCTCCAATATATTCGGGAAAATTGATCAATCTCGATCGAATCGGTCTTTCTGTAAAAGTTATATTTTCGACGGGTTTTTCAGAAACAAAGAACTGCTTTCTAAATGATTTACATTATATAACACATATTAGTGTTATGTATTACAAAATGCAATCTTTTAATTTGTTGGGAAAAAGCTTATCTAGTAAAAAGGAAGGATGCAAATATAATTTTTCGAGAGAAAATGAAAATTTCTTAACGTTAAAATTAAAAAAATTTTCAATTTTTAGAAAATTTCATTGTCTCGTGCATCGTACTTGCCTATCAGTTTCTATGACACATTCTATCGGACTCTTAGCTAGTTTCGGGCAGAGTGAAAGAATTCTTTGTGTAGTATGTACACTATCGACTAAGCAGAGTGTCCCTAAAACATTTAATTGTTCGCATACAGTTTTTGTAAATAGACAAGAAATATTTTACTAATATTTTCAAATATTATTTTATATTATGTATTTTATATTATGTATTATTTTTTTCACACATTCCAAAGCAAATCCGTCAATAAAAAAAAATAATTTATTGTTACTGTATTCTTGATTACAATCGCTCCAATGCTCGAACAAAGATCTGAAGATATTGGCTAAAGATACATTTCATTGATATACAAAAACTACATGTAGTTTTTATAAATTTTTCAGAAAAAATATTTCAGACGGTTTGTTTGTCAGCACGAAGTATGCAAAAATATTAAAATTACAGTTAATTGTAAAATACACACACGATATATGCACGCTCATGCAATCTTGCAATTTTCTTTTACGATGGAATTTGTAATATGTGTTAATGATTATGTTGGCAGTTTATAAAATGAAGAATGGAGAATCATCTTTTCCTTCTAATATAATATAAATTTTCTTATTATCAATATTGATTTATTATTTACACACACACACACACACACACACACACACACACACACACACACACACACACACACACACACACACACACACGCGAATAATATTGAAAAAAATAATATGTTCCGTATATTTTCAAAATTGCGACAATAGAATAATAGTTTCTCAAGATTGTCGCAATTTTCGTCTTACTTACACTTATTAACGGCACTGATATATTCGTAGCTATCTACAAAAATTGTGACGTAAGAGAAAACGAACCAACAAGAGATACAAAAATCCATGATCGATCTGTGCTCTGCTGCCATCCCTTTGTATAGAATTTTCAATTTAACAGAATTTCCCGAAAAGAAATTTTTCAATTAATTTCATCGCGCTCACATGATTTATTTGATGCGGTCATTATTATCGTATGAAGAACAATCGTTTAGTAATCGCGTTATGTTACGATACAGTTATCACCGAGTATTTTGCTGAACCAACATGCGCGATCAGAGCTGTCTGTATTCCACACGTCAAATATAATTATAATAAATTATTATCCATTTAATTTAACATAGTCTTAAGTCGGCTAAAAGTCGTTGATTTATTTTCAGAATTGAAAAATCTTTCAATATGAAGTATATTTAGGAAGGACGTTCGAAATAATAATGTTTATTTTTAGATACACATCCCAAATATACAATATTTAATCGACGAGACAAATATGTTTCAAGCTGTTTTGAAATGTTATCTTTCTTAAGGACAACAGATATGGTATCCTTAACGAAACATGGTGTATGTAAAATAAAGTATGCGGGGCAAAAGATGTATTTTTGTTTGTTACGCAAAAGTCGGATCTTGTAGCTGTTATCTAAAAAAACGTATCGATTTTTCAATGATATATATGTAATTTTTGTGAGGCGAATAGGATCGACAATGCAATTTCTTGTGCTTAGATCACGCGTTCTGCCGAAATGTAATCGATGGAACCGCACACTTTCGCTTTCCGTCCTTGAAACTTTCTGCCGACGCAAGGAATGCCTTTTTGTAGAATAATCCAGACCGCTTATATTACTGAATCCACATATAAATCCATAGTCTATTATAAAAATTAAAGTTAGCTTCGTTCCAATACGAAATTATTTATCATCATTAAACATTCACATCGGTGTCTAAGCTTCGAAATTTCTCGATACTAAATTTTCAGATACCGTCGTATCAATTGCTTGAACTGCTCCAAAAATTCTCAGATTTAAACGCTTGAGTTTACAAAGGGATGCACGCTTCTTCTGTTATTTCGATGCCGAAGAATACTGATCCGACTTGAAAAAACTCGCGTTTGCTCTTTCAGCTCTCCCATCGCGTGCCTTTACACCGAGATTCTCGCCATGCTTCTCCGCGACTTTTCGTTTTTCTTGTTTATCCACGATGTCCCATGGGCAGGCGAACGCGAACAGACGCGCGTTCCGCTGAGAATACGTCCGTAAGAAGATCGCGAAAACTCGCGGTTGAAAATATTATCTGACACGCGATCGCGAGTATAAAAACAACCGCACTGAACATGAAAGCCCGCGAATCCCGAATGAGGCGGATGAACGAAGCTCCCGACTGTCCAGCGGCAAATATCACGCGCAGCTGATGATGCCCGGCGCCGATTCGACGGAAAGTCCAAGTATACGGGGAGCTGGAATTATCAAATCTGGTGGGAGATGAAGAGAAAGAGAGAGAGAGAGAGAGAGAAAGAAAGAGAAAGAGATTAAGACAATAATGAGAGACTTCTGCGTAATACGCGTGCACGATGCGTGTTGCGTTACAAAAGCGGCAGCGGATTATGCTGAGAAGAAAAGAAAGATATATCAAGATAGAATTGCTATTGCTTTTGACAGAAAAAATGTTTCGAAGAGTTCTTATGGAATTAAAAATATTGTTGAAGAATTCTCCAAGTCGCGTTAAAATTATTTTTTCGAAAAATCATGTGGACGTTTGTTTATGTGAACCCTTTGACCTTTTTCTGGGATCCTCTTCTTCTTCGGAACTTGTAATGTTCTTTCAAGATATACAGACGTATCTTTAGAAAATTCCACTTCAATTAACAAGCAGAATAACACAATGTGTGTATGTGTAATGCGTTTCCCGTTACCGCGTCGTCAAAGAACACATGGTATTGAAATTACGGGTATTAGATGGTAGATTGATTTGTCATTATATAATTAACTTCAAATGCTCGCTAATGTCGATGTATATCTCAATCGTTAGAGAAAGACTTATGTTAGAGAATTTCTATAGAGAACTTCTCACGGAAGAAGTTGCGCTTCTTGGATTGACAGAAGCATAATTTATTCATTTTATCTCTTCTCGCATCTTCTCGCGTATCTTTTTTTAACTAGATAATTTGTTACAAAAATTCAAATATTTAAATATTCGTTTTTCATTCAAAACGTATGGTATGTACACGTGCAAGTGAGTCATATGACTCATTAGTAATGTCGCAATAGCAGTTTGTTCTCATCGCATCACTCTTGGCCTTTTTCTCTGTATTAATGCAGTAATTGTTATTAACGTAAATTAGCCACAAATGTTATATAGTGATAGACGTCGCTGCAATGAAGGATTAATTAATATTGATAGATGGCGAAATCAGTTATATGGATGAGTCACAAATGACCGTGCAGTGAGATAAGATATCATCATCGGCCTTCGAATTTGTTGCACTTTATTAACAGAAATTCATGTTGTAACGATCTCCAGAGAGAAAATTTACTAAATACATGCAATAATATAATTGTATATTACGCATAATCTCTCACTCACCATCTCTCTCATTCACCATATATATTTCTCTCTCTCTCTCTCTCTCTCTCTCTCTCTCTCTCTCTTAAATTTGTAGCGCGTAGAGAAATATATTTATTTAGAACGTAGTGCATTCCAAGAATACGTATACTGTAAATTATACAAGTACTTTTAAATATTAAACGTAGTATAAAGAGACGTGAATCTTCAATGAAAAACAGAATATTCCATCGTGCGACAATGAACACGAGGAAAAAAACTTTCGATGTACGCAGTAATATAAAATACATGCAGCTTTCTTCATTTATGAAAAACGTTTACATATGTAGCATTAAAGGCTAGATTAAAAAATACTGTCGATAAAAAATATCAGATTACTTGTTATTATACCGAATCATTATATTTATTATTAACTATTTTTATTTACAGTCAATAAAAATATTTTTTATAAAAGGAGAAAGAGAGAGAGAGAGATTAACATTTTTATATTTCTTCAATTAATATTGTTTTACACTATACGCACGCTATTCTGTCGCTTACTTCTATTATGTTCATGTCTACAAAAGCAGTCTTCGTATCTCGTATCTAATTATGATTAGATTTATTGCTTATTGTGATCCAAGTAAGGCTAACTTGTGTAGAAAAATCAAAATCTTTACGTAATTTTGTAGTATTAGCGGAGATTGTTACAAATGATTATCACGCTTTCTATATCACTGTCAAATAATAAATATGTTCGTAGAAGTTTTATATGTTACCATTTTTAAATAATTTCTATTATATCTTAAATTATCAATTAATAAATAACACAAATAAGGAAAAAAAGTGCTTTTATTTGATTGAAGCGGATCTTAGTGGTTTTAATAATATTTTTATATACGTTTTATATACATATTTTTCAATTCTACAAACTTAGCGCCGATATGATTGTCAAACTTGAAATGCAATACTAAATTGAAGCTAGAACAATAATATCTCAAATTGTCACTTTTAACTGCTAATAAGCATCTTAAAAACCTGTAAGAAATTTATTGTGAAAAATATTACCCCAGCCAGGGTTTGAACCTGGAGTCTCTTTGTCTATCAGGGATAAATTCTTCTCAATTTGAGGCATGTGGTAATATTTATCGCAATGTTTATTGCAATCATCAAAGAACACATGGTATTGAATTTACGGGTATTAAATGATAGATATATCATTATACACAATATTAAGTTCAAATGCTAGCTAATATTGTGTATCTCAATCGTTAGAGAAAAATCACGTGACATTTATGTTAGAGAACTTCTATAAAGAATTTTTCACGGAGAAAGAAGTTTCCCTTCGTGCGATCAATTCGTTTATGGCTGACAGAAGTATAATTTATTCGCTTTATCTCCTCTCGTGTATCTGTTTACCTAGATAATTTGTAATAAAAATTTAAATAATGCAATATTCGATCAGAACGTATGATTCACATACACGTGCAAGTAAGATATTATTTAGTAATACAATCACAGGTTGTTCTCATCGCATCGCTCTTGTTCATTTTCTTCGCATTAACGCAGTAATCGTTATTAACGTAAATTAGACACAAATATTATTATTTATTGACAGACGCCGCTGCGTGCAATGAAGAATTGATTATAACATTGGTAGGCGGTGAAATGATAACAGTTACATAGAGTCACAACTGGCTGTGCACTAAGATAAGATTTTATCGTAGCCGCGTTTGAATTTGTAGATACACTTTATTAATAGAAATTCATGCGTTGTAACGATCTTTCGGGAAGAACTGAAATTTACAAATGCAATAATATAATTATATATATTATGCATCTCTCACTCACTTTCTCTCTCAAATTTAGAGCGCGATATAGAAAAACATATTTATTTAGAATGTAGTGCATTCCAAGATTACGTATATTGTAAACTGCGAGCGTTTTCAAATATTAAACATAGAGTGCAAAGAGACGTGAATAGTGTAAAATAAAATATACATGTTATTCTACATCGTTTACTTCTATTATGTACACAATTTCATGTATACAAAAGTCTTCGTAATTATTGAATTATGACAAGATTTATTACCTACTTTTATTGCAAAACTTTTATTGCTCTCGCAAGCCTCTTAACTGTGAGGGTAACTGTGTGCAGAAAAACTGAAATCTTTACGTAATTTTATAACATTAGCGGAAGTTGCCATAAAATACTGCTGCAATAGCTGAAAATATAATATGTACATACATAAAAATCAAATTTAGTTTTGATTTTTATTATAATTTTATTTTCTCTAATTATTACATGTAAATAATTTTATGAGTATTAAAATATCGCAAAACTAACAATACGAACGAATACCTTTAATACTTGCAAATTTATCACGTTTATGATGTTACGACTGAAAAATTCATTATGCTCACAAGTGCATTGAAATTATAATTTTTGATTTTCTAAATAATTGTCCCAATACATAGCGTACCATTGCCAATAGTTGCGGGATCCTAAATAATTTTGGAACTTTAAATCAGTTTGTAAATAGTTTTAAAAAATGTCGAAATAAACATTAAGATATTCACAGCGCTTTATATTGTATATAGAATATATTATTTGTTCGATGTAATTGTATACTTTTCTCTTCTCAGTTTTTCTCTTAATCTAACTAAAATTCTATACTGTTTAATTATTTTAAGAACAAATATTGAATGTTCCTATATTACTATTATATAATTGCAATTATAATAGCACTATTATATAATTGCATAATATAATTGCAGAAGTCTTATATGTTATTTATATTTTTTTAGTTATTATTATGTTATGTATATTTTTAAACAATTTTATCGTATCTTAACATGTCGATTGTCACACAAGTTTTATATATTTTACTTTGGGGCCAATAGAATTTTTGTAAATATAATATGTTTTATTAAACAAATTATGTTTTAATAAAAATTTTTTAATGTTGAATAGCGCTTTTTTTATTTCACAGTATTCTCTAGTTTTATATTGTTCAAAATTTTTTAGTTAATGATATTCTTATTTTAATCATAAAAAATGTAGTAAAACCGATCATGGATAACCACTATGGCAATCAATATGTTAAGTTAACAATTAACAAAGTATTAATTTAGTACGCTTTTATAAAAGAAACATTTCCATCTATAATCGATAGGATAACACTAACAAGTCATAATTATACTGATGTATAATTGAATTATTTTATTCTTGAGTTTTTTTTTACTCTTGATGTGTTTATATTTTTATTTTTTTATATATACTCATCGATGTTGAAATAAGAGAATAATGTCGATAACAATGGAGTCAATGAATAACAAATTGTCAGTCATTTTGATATCGCCTTGATAAATTTTTCATGTGTGATAATTTATGTGATAATTATAATGTATCTATGAAATAACTTTATGGTGAACGTGCTGGTTAAATATGTAAGAAAAATCGTTAACTTTACATTTATTGTGTTCTTATCGAAAGTTAGCTATGCTAAAGATATTATAAACACGAGATTATAATATTGCTATGTGTATTTTAATTGCAAGTTTTTTTAACCCTTGTAGTACCTTAAAGCCGATATCGACTTTGTGGGTTTTTCGAAAAATACTTTGAGTCGATATATCGGCTTTCCATTTTTAATATTTAATAATTTAAACATATGTAACGACATTTTATTTTTATAAAATAACTTTTTTTTTCTTTTATGTAAAACTACATACATTTCACAATAAAATAAAATAAAAACCGTGAAAATATCTTCATTTTTAAAAGAAATATGTTAATTTTTATAGATATCTCAAAAATCGCATATTTTTCAAGGTATTTTTGGATGATATCGCATATTAATTAGTAAAGTGTTAATTTAATACGTTTCTATAAGAGAAGCATCCACAATAGAAATATCCACCGATAGGGTAGTGTTAACAAATCATAATTACACTCATGTATGCAGCATACATATCGCAAATCCCGATCTATGTGTACGGAGCTTTAGCCTTCATTTTTTATTACTTTTTCTGTATTTTTGCTCAACGAGATAATGCAGAAGAGTAAGCATTTTACTTATGAATAAAAAATGGCTTGGGCACTCTTATGATAAAGTAAGTAATCTATTACACATGCTTAAATACTATTTAAAGTTATTCATATTTCAATTTATATACTTTATTTACAAAAAACTTTATTTGCATTCGTTTTTATGTAACAATTGAATGTACATCGTTATTATAATATATGCTTTTTTAAAGAATTTATGAGACCTACAAGTACGTTGTTTAATATAATTAATGTAAATAACGAAGTATAATGTATATGTTATGATTCACTACTGTTGCTTATAATGCTTAATGATCATTTGGAATCTATATATGTAATATATGTATGTAAGTTTTTAAAAACTCATCCGGAATTTTCTGTACAGTACTATCAACAGTCTCAGTGAATAACCGCATATTTTATATATATATATATATATATATATATATATATATATACATTGAATATATACATTGAATTATACATATATATATATACATGTCTTGTTGATATTTTTCGTGTATGCGATATTTCGTGTATTTAAGATGTAAATACATTTATATCATCGAGTGAATCTAATGTTCTATTGCGTAATATGTTTGTAAAAAATTGTAGATAAAATTTTTGCAAATTATTTTAAACAATTAATTACATATTTAAAAATTATTGCAGAATAATTGAGTACATTTAAAATTTACTACATTCCTGCGAAAGAGAGTATAAAGTAATATATACAGAATTTGTTGGTCATTATTATTTGTATTTACTTTAATACAAATCATGAAAATAAATTATACACACTTGCTTATAAAGATGCACTATTTCTTTTTTCTAGGAAGTAAGTAATTATCTTATATAACAAACAAATACACACACATACACACACACACATATTTTTTATAGTAAGTCTTATTTAATTTTTACGAAAAATTACAAACATAAATAATTTAGTTAATATTATATCTAATATAAATGTCTATATCACAAGTATTTATATATTTTTGCTATAAGAAATACAATTATTATTACAATATAATTTTAAAAAATATTAAAAATAAATTTTTGTCAGTTCAAAAAGTTACAGTATTGAATTAATAGATTGTTACAATTATTTTTTTCTCATTTTCTAGGTGCAGGTCCTATTTTCCCATTTCTACAAGTTTACGGAAAGCAACTTGGTATTTCGCCATTAATTATTGGTAGTATCACCGCAATTTTGCCAATACTGTATCTAATAGCAAAACCGATAATCGGCTTCATCATGGACTATTTTCAAGCATGGAGAAAAGTGATCTTTTTAACATTGCTTGTCGTAGGAAATAGCTGTTACATTACAATATTCTTTTTACCGACATTGCCAAGTCCATTGCTATCTGAATATCATTTTCAAAACATGTCTTGTGAAACTTTATCGCATTGCGATATGGAATCTGTAAGATTTTATTTTTTCAATTAAGCAATTTCTTGATAAATTTAGTAAAATTTTTGTGATATTTTTTTGATAAAAAAAATTGATGGAACTTATGTAAACTTGACCATTTACTTTCATATATTATTTTATGTAATTAAAAAAATTCTAAATATCAAAAATTTTTTAAACATATTACACATTTAATTTAAATTACATTATAATCATATATAACTTTAAAATTTTTTTAAAAACTTTTCAAGTATACAAAATACAAATTACATTTTTAATATATCTACTTATTAATGTTTTGTACAATAAGAAACATGTTTAATTTTATTTCTAATTTGTTTTTTATTCTAGCATGCGTCGGCAATTAAATCGTGCAGCGGTACGAAAGACACTACGTGTCATTGGGTATGCGAGAATACGAACTTTTCCCTGCAATTGTCTTTTCACGTAGACCAAAAAAAAGTTATCTCACTAGATACTATATGCTTATTAAATATCAGTGAGACATCTTTGTGTCAAAAAAACTTAACAAACAATTATAACTGTAACGTTACCTGTGATAATTTCAAAGATGATCAGTGTCTATACACATCTATCATTTTTTGGAGTTTTGCCCTTTTAATGTGCTTTGGCGAAATTGGATTTTATGTTTTCATCAGCATAAGTGATGCAGTGTGTTTTGTCATATTAGGTATGCGATTTTATAAGCATAAATTTTAAAGCTAATATCCAAAATTTAACAATACGCAAATTTTCGCAATAAGTAACATTATATAATAATATTATACATACATAAAGGAGAAATACTATCTTTAACACGTTTCCTAAGGACAAAATAAACAGTTGAAATATGGTAGACAGCGACTGTGGGGTACAATCGGTTTCGGTGTTACAGCGTGTTTAGCTGGATATTTGATAGATTTGTGGTCCGAGGAGGAAGTCTACAAAACATATACACCGTCGATGCTTCTTGTGCTCGTATTTACATGTATCGATTTGATCTGTTGTATAAAACTGAAGGTTGTGTTTTACGGATTACAAAATGAAAAATTAATCAAACAGTACATAATTTTATTCTTATCTTTTTATCTCATTGTAGATTTTTGTTACAGCTGCCATTTGAATCAAAATCGACAACCATACTAAAGGATGTGTTTACGCTTTTAAAATTAAAACCTATCATCATATTTCTGTGTTTCGCTACATTTACCGGCATCCTTAATGGCATTATCCGTAATTTTTTATTTTGGTAAACTATTATCTCAATCAGCGATATTAGATTTTTGTTTATGTATAATGTAGCTGTAGATTTTACAGGTACGTAGAAGATCTTGCTATTGCTACTGGTTATATAAGCAAAATTAAATTGATAGAAGGTTTGATCGTAGCGGCGCAGACTCTTGGTAGTGAAACAATATTCTTCTTTTTGTCAGGTAATATTAATTATTAGATAATAATATTAATTATTAAATGCAAATTAATTCGTACTTTTACATTTAATTAATTTTCATAAATTTATTACTGGCAATGAAGATTTTGTATGACAATTCTAAAAGAAGAAAATCATGGGTTGACCTTAGTCAACCACAGAACCAAATATTTACGCAAAAAAAGTTTTTGGTGTGCAAAAATAAAGTCACCGAATTAATTTGCATAATGTTTCTGCGTTACAATTTCATACATACATAATGTTTATAAAAATTAACTAAAATTATTTTTCTTTAATAAATATAATATTAAAATTTTATTTTTTCAGGCAAAATATTGAAAAAACTTGGATATGGTTACACCTTTACATTTTGTTTTATATGTTATGTGGTCCGGCTAGGATTAATATCTCTAGCACCTACGCCATGGTGGGTACTTCCTATAGAATTTTTTATGCAGGGACCATCGTATGCGCTTTGTTTAACAACAATAGTAGCGTACGCGAATGTAGTAACACCTCTCGGTGCTTCAGCTACTGTTCAAGGATTGGTTCAAGGCGTAGATGATGGTTTAGGTAAGATTCCTTACACAGTTTATCAAACACTATTTTTGTACAAAAAAAAATTACAAATATAAATAATTTATATATATATATATATACATACACATGTGTACGTATAGATATTTTGTCACATTAACTAGTCATTATTGTTGCTATGAAATGTTACAATATTTTTAGGCCTGTCAATTGGCAGTTTAATAGGTGGAATCTTGTATAAAAAATTGGGCGGTTCAATGACGCTAAGAATATTTTCAGCATTTGCAGCATTTTCTGCATTAACATATCTTATTCTTCACATTTTCTATTTAAAGTATGAAACAGGTAAAAAATTAAATAATCTAATATTTTAATGACGTAACTTTTTAATATATTATAAAAGGATAAAAGTTATGTTTTTATTGTAGACACACGAAATAATATTAAATGGAGAGAACCTAACGATGCACAGGAACATTGTGTCATAGCAGATACTTGATATAAATTTTTTTATCACGTCTTTTTTGTAAATGATAAGAAAAAATATTGTGAAAACATTTTTATCTTATTTCTTAAGAAATACTAGATAAAAATCATATTTCAAATATTTTATATTACCACATTTAGAAGAATAAATATGCTAAACAAAAGATGCAAATATTTCTTTTAACATATTGGTCACCAACATGATGACACTTACATAATCAACTATAAAGTTAATTAAATCAAAGATTACCCTTTAAATAAATTTTTTTATCGTTTTCCGTAAACATATCTCTTTTCCAAGCCCTAGGTCTTGATAGGAAATCCGAGCTCTTTCTATATACAGTATGCACGATAAATCACGATAAACGATGGCTCATTTACAATAAAATGTGTGAGCTTTGCAAAACAAATGCAGTAGGATATTATATCAGCAATTTCAGCACGAGCTCTGAATACGTCCAAAACTTATGCGAAGTATGACCAAAGACAAATTTTATATTAGTTTTTATAATACAAATTTTATATTAATGGTTTGATAACTTGATAATTTTAATTTTTGATTATTTAATTTTTATTTGATAATTTCGTAGATTATATCGTGAAAGTCAAATTGTGCAAACGAGCCAGTAGATATTTTATTTTTGCTTGTATAAGATTTTATCCTTGTATGTAACAAGCTTTCATCAATTATAAAATGTACAATGTTAAAAATTCAAATATGCCTTAAATGTATTTATGAAAATATCGCTGCATTATGCATTATGCAATGATTATTTAAATAACAGAATGGCATTGAAGCCTATTCTACAATGGTCGTAACATAAGACCGGTCTACATAGTCGCAAAACGTTTGCAAACGTACATGCAACAGTCAATTAAGAGCATCAAATAGTACCATTGACGCTTTTGATTGCTTGTCGCATCTGCGTTTGCGAACTGCGTTTTGTGTGTTATGACTTATGTAAACCGAGCTAATAGACTGATATGTCGTCCTTTAACATCACTCTACAGCTTTAAGCAATTTAGAATCGATTTTTTTACGATAATCATTTTTATTGATAATCTCGTACGCGATTTACCGCGAAAGTCAAACCATCGGTACAAACGAGACACGAGATATTCGTCTTATCTTCCTCGCGATAAATCTCGTTTAAGTATCAGAAGTACAATGCGCGTCATCGAATGATTTATTAGATTGACGTGCGTGTCGCTTATTGAAATAACGAGGGGCATATTTTGCGGGACGATCAGTACGTTTAATGGTCATTCGGATTCGAGGTAGGTTTCAAAACATCATCCCGTTGTATTAGATGTCGCGATTGTCGTTAAAAGTCGTCACGTTCATTGTCGAGCATACGACGTGATCGTTATATCATTACTGATGATTACATTGTTTAATTATGATGCGTTACGTCAGTGCAACTAAAAGCTAAGACATTTATGACGCGTTACAGCTCTAAGCTGTGTACGCGCAACCTCTTCATCTAAGTTGTGTTATATATAATATTATGTATCATCTAATACAGTGCTCGGAATTAAGTGCACATCTCAGCCGATTTCCGAGGCACAGCCCACCGTCCCCCCACTACCGCTCGTAGCTCGACGGCCGAGCCGCCGATCGCTCACGTGACGCTGTGCCTCAGAAGCGTCGCGAGAGAGAGAGAAAGATGCTGGAACCGTACCTTTCGGCAAATTATCATTAAAATATTTTCCTTCCTACATAATTTTTATTTTTATAATCAAATTCAATTTTTTATTATTAACATATTATACATATTCTACGATACATTGTAGAATATGTATAATACACAATTATACAATAATATAATTAACAATAATTACAACACGATAGTTACAATGTGAACAATAGCTTTCCACATCACCTTTGAGGTACTATTATAGATGCGTTTTTTTTAAGTGGTTTTTCCAGGAGGCCTATTCCACTAAAAAATAACGAAGAAGCTGATCAAATATGTGACTTGACAGGAAAACAACATTCTCTAATGATTAGAGAACAGTCGTGCTACGAGCGGTAGTGGGGGGACGGTGGGCTGTGCCTCGGAAATCGGCTGAGATGTGCACTTAATTCCGAGCACTGATGTACGCTAATATGCAAGCACGTTGTAATTTTTAATCCAGTTGTTAGAATCTGATACAGTCGATTTTGATACGGTTAAAATATATCAACAGCAATATTATTTCGGCAGTTTTTTAGTTGTATTCGTTACTTTCTCCTCGCTCGTAGCTTCTCCTCTCCGTTCCGACGAAGCCCACATATGCTTACCCCTACTCGTGCATCTCATCTCGTAGGTGCAGAAAGTGCAAGCACATCTCTATTCGGTACACATATACAGCTGCGCGTGATTTTTGTTGCTCCAACATTAAAATCATATCGCTGACAGCACACGGCCTATCGAGCGATTAAGATATTCACTCTACGAATGAAAGGTCACCACAGACAATACGAGCTTGATGCTGAACGTGCGGACGCAGGTGCATGTCCGAACACGGTGAGTTCATTGACGGCTCTTCTCTCTCCCTCTCTCTCTTTCTCTTTCTCTTTCGAGAGAGAGAGAGAGAGAGAGAGAGAGAGAGAGAGAGAGAGAGAGAATAATTAGCGATGATCCCACGAGATCCCGTACGGCGAGCGAGCGAGAACATCCTAAACACTTTTTGAACCTGAAACGTGCATTGATTAAATTTAAAATTAAAAATTCTATTTTACTGCCTTTGATCAAATCACAGTCGATTATTCTCCTCACATTCGATTGTGATTGATCAATTCCCACAACTACAATCATTTACGCTGTTGTAGAATGGTCTTTACACAGTACGCAGATGATGATCGTGGTATCGCGCGACGCCATTTTATCGTTTATAATCGCTTGAAGTTTTAAACTTCACTACTTCGAGATTATCGATATACCGAATCGAAAGAATTTAAATTCAAATGCGCGCGTAGGGCATGACAATAGTCGTGACGCTGACAATAGTTTTCATAAGAATATCGAATGTAATATTTATGTTAATGTACTAGCTCGTGTAACACGCACTTGTAAAACATTTTCCGCGTGTTATTATTCGAGTCGTTTTTTTGTTTGTCGTCTAATGTTATTAGTTTGCAGCATGGCGCCAATTTAGCATAAGAAACGCTGAAGTAATAAGAGACAAGATTTGTTGGGCTTATTAGGCTTATGCGTACATTCACAAATATAAATCATGAAAATTAATTATATGCAACTGCCTATAAAGGCGCACTATTTCTTTTTTATGGCGGGTAAGTAATTATAAAATATATATTATAATATCTTAGATTTCTCACATTTTAAACATTTACTTAATTCTAAGATCTTTGTTTGTTTTTTTACACGACACATTTTATAAAGAATATAAACGTAAAATTATTTATGACATTAAAGTATGACAAAAGTACATCTTAATATGTATTTGGTATGTAATGTTAAGTTAAACTCTATGATTGCCCTTACTATACACAGAAAACTATAATTATATATTACAATGACTACAGAAATATTATAAAATAAGTTGTTAACAATTTAATAAATAATATTAAAAAAGGTATTTATAAGCATTCGTTACAATTATTGCTTTTATTTTAGCTATGGGTCCTATTTTGCCATTTCTACCAGTTTACGGCAAGCAACTCGGTGTTTCGCCATTAATTATGGGCAGTATCACCGCAATTTTGCCCATTTTATTCCTGATTGCAAAACCAACATTTGGTTTTGTCGTGGATTATTTTCGCGCCTGGAGAAAATTGATATTTATATCGCTACTTGCTGCGACAAGTAGCTGCTATATTTTTATGTACTTTTTACCGGCTCTGCCCGGTCCACTCCTATCAGACAATCAGTTTCAAAATGTTTCCTGTGCATCTTTATTACCTTGCGATATGAACTATGTATGTAATTTCTTATTTTTTCTTGCGCATTTTTCGGATAATAAAATTTGTTTTTGCAATAATTGATTAAAAATTGATTTTCATGAAAATTCGTGAATTTTATTTATATATCTTCCAGAACATATTTTATATATAATTTAACTTTCTAAAAATTTCAATGTTTCGAAATATTAAGTATCTTAAAAAAGTCTCTTTAAAAATAGTTGTATATTAATACTTTTAGCAAACAATCCATTAAAAAAAAAATTTTTTTTTTAAGCACGCTTCAGCAATAGTATCATGTAATGGTACAAAAGACACTACATGTCATTGGACGTGCAAGGATATGAATTTTTCTACGAGATTATCTTTTCATGCAATTAAAGAAGAAGTAGCCATTTCACCGAATACCACATGCTTATTAAATATTAATGAGACATCATTATGTCAAGAAAATATAATGAAGAATTATAATTGTAATGTTACTTGCGATAATTTTGAAGATAATCATTGTCTGTATACATCCATTACTTTCTGGGGATTTGTGTTCTTGATGTCTCTTGGTAATATCGGTTTTAATGTTGCCAATTGCATAAGCGACGCAATTTGCTTTGACATATTAGGTAAGTGATTTGTAATATATTTTAATGTTATATAAGATTTAAAAATATCTGTGTATACAACTCAAATTTTTGGGCTGTATAAACGGTTTAACAATTTTATATATTAATTCAAATAAAAAGGAAATATTTCCTACAATAAATCTTATCTTTTCAGGTGAAAGTGGACAAATGGGATACGGTAGACAACGAGTATGGGGCACAATTGGTTTTGGCATAGCAGCATTTTTAGCTGGGTATACAGTGGACTTGTGGTCACAGAGGGAAATCTACAAAACTTACACACCGGCGTTTTTACTTGTGCTCGTATTTACTTCTATCGATTTAATCTGTTGCACAAAATTGGAGGTGATTATATTATGAACTAAAAGGAAAGAAATGAACAATAGTACAGAATTTTCTTCTTGTGAGTTTCATCTTACATTGTATATTCTCATTACAGCTACCGCTTATGTCAGGATCGTCAAGCATATTGAAAGATACATGCACCCTTTTGACATTAAAACCTATCGTTATATTTTTATGTTTTGCTACCCTTGCGGGCATCTTTGATAGTTTTATAATTTACTTTTTATTCTGGTAAATCTCTATTATTCACTCTCTTATTTATTTCATCGTATAAAATTTCGAAATTTAGTTAGATCGAGTTATATTCAGTATAATTTGTTGAACTTAGGTATTTGGAAGATCTTGCTATGACGACCGGTTATATGGGCGAAATTAAATTGATAGAAGGTCTGATCGTAGCCGCGGAGACTCTCGGTGGCGAGATAATATTCTTCTCTCTATCTGGTGAATTATTTCTCTGTCACAGTTTGTAGCATATAGGGCGTTTACATAATTAAAAATATCGCTGTATCTAATATAATATTTAATCTTTTTCTCAGGCAAAATACTGAAGAAATTTGGATACGGTTACACCTTTACATTTTGCTTTGTATGCTACGCGCTGCGGTTGGGACTGATATCTCTTGCTCCAACGCCATGGTGGGTACTTCCCGTGGAATTTTTCATGCAGGGGCCATCATATGCGCTTTGCTATACAACAATAGTAGCATACGCGAGCGCAGTTTCACCTCCCGGTACATCAGCTACTGTTCAAGGAATTGTGGCAGGAATGGATGATGGTTTAGGTAAGTTCGTGGATATCAAAAATTTTTTATAACAAGAGTTTACACAGATAACATAAATGTTTTTTTTCTCGATCAATCAAAATTCATTTTCGCTGAAATATTGCAATGTCTTCAGGTTTTGCATTCGGCAGTTTGATTGGAGGTATTTTATATAAGAATGTTGGTGGTGCAACGACTTTACAAATATTTTCAGCACTCGCAGCATTTTCTGCATTCACGTATCTTGTTCTTCATATTTTGTACTTAAAGCATAAAACACCAGGTAAGGGATCAAGTAATTTTAATCGCCGGAATATAACAAGTTTTCAGAACTTTGTGAAGAAAAAAGATTTCTTTTTTATTATAGACACACGAAGTAATGTTGAATGGAGGAAACCTGACGATGCACGAAGAGATTGTGCTGTAACAGAATGATACGCATTTTATATTGTAAATGATAATAAAAATTAATATTTTAATTTATATATAACTTTTTATATATATATTAAAATAAAAATATTGATATAAGATATATTATAGTAAATTAATATAAAAATTGTTATGCAATAATTTTTATTTTTATCTAGAAACGTAACTGTTCTAAAGATTTAAAATAATAAAATGATTACATCTTATTATGTTTTATATGAACTTGAAAAGGTATTTCCTCTCTCGCTCGATATAAGAAATAAAATAAATAAAAGATAAAAACAATAAAGAAAAAATTATTCCATTTTTATTTAAAATTTGAAAAAATGTGACGTCGAAGACGTGATCGTATTTATCAATGGCTGCGTTCAGCAGAAAAAGCACTTTTAGATCTAAATTGAGATAGGACTATTCCTCTAGATCTAAAAATATAATCCAATCAGCGCAAAGCGCTTACTAAGCTGCTTTCTCTGCTGAACGCAGCCTTTACCACGCATGTCACGTAAACATGCTAGAAACGCTGCAACACTGAACGCTGAATTATAATTACGGCGTAATTTCGATCAAATTCGATTTTTGGTTAGAAAGATGACGGATACTTGGCGTCTGGATGTTTTGCCGAGCGACGTGTTGCTAATAATATTCGATTATTGTAATGAATACGATTTGTTGCGGCTCAGCGAAGTATGCAAACGATTTTACGAGATCATACGCACAGATGTGGTCTGGGCCAAGAGGAGCAAAAAATTTCTTGTCACGAATCAAATGTCGAAGAGATTTCGTGAAAGGTATGTTAGGTCGTGTTTAACCTATATATTCGAACGTCTGGAATTCCTCTTGGGTTTAAAATCCGGACTTATACGAAACAAATTCGACTGCACGAACGTAACAGTTCTTTAATATTACGATAAGATAACGAGGTAATTTTATTTATTGTTGTGTATCTATTATATATATATTTCTAAATAGAGATACCTCAGCATCTTTACAGTTTAGAAGAATGCTGTCTTTTTCTAGTAATTATATGTATGAAAGATTAAAATAATTTGAAAATTGTTATTTTCAGATGCGATACAATATTGAGTCCACGTTCAACATGGCTTGTATCTTACAACTGGCATTATGGAATATACAAAAAAGCAACAATATTCACACAGGATACAAAGCTGATGCCAATGCTGAAAATGACAGATAATATGCTTTGGTGCTGCAGTTCTGATGAAGTTATTGGCTTTGCACGCGCAGATGGACGACTAGATTACACGTTTACTAATATCTTTCACGCAGGATCCTACTTAGGAAAATCCTACATCTGCCAATTTGTTCTTTGGAAAAATTTCATCATATGTGGTTATACGTATATATCTAGTTGACATTTGTATTGTCATCATCTTTTATTTCTGCTATATAATCCTTTGTAAAACTCTCCACAGGGATGGTACTGTAAACTACTTTTTTAAAAGATTTGGCAAATGTCCCCTCACAAAGAGGCTCCTGAACAATTGTTCTTGTATTAACGCTATAGATGTCACATCAGAAAATGTTATATTAGGTTTAGAATGTGGTTCAATAAAGGTAAAACTTGAAGAATTTGCTATCTAATGCATCTAATCCGAAGTGATGTACACTGTATGATTTGTTTCCGTTTAGATACAGACTCATCCAGATATGAATGATGGAAAAAAGACTTATGACTTACCCCCTGGAAGAGAGAGTTGTATACGTATAATGGATAAAGTGCGATCGCTCTCCGTTGATCCTATGGGAGTAAAATTTGCCGTTGGCTCATCCGGAATTCATGGCATTCCACCACTACATGTAATCGATATCGAGCGGTATGCGTAATATTGCAATTAATCAATTGCTATGAAATTTAATTGAATCCGATTTTAATGCGTATCAAATAATTTGCAAAAAGATAACGGAGAAATTTCAGTTACACAACGGTCGATACAATGCGGCATACATGGAAACATGGCGCTGGAATATTAGACATGGTATGGGATGATCCCAACACTTTACTCACTTGTGGCTATGATACATACATCAGAAAATGGGACTTGAGGTAATATATTTCGATTGTTCAGTCACTGTTTTCATAACATAGCATTAACAACTGATTTCAGAACTGGAAGATGTGTTTGTTCATGGGCGGATCCAACTGACGCAACATTATATTGTATAGCATCTGATCATCAGTATACCATGGTAACAGGGACACAGTATAATTGTTTAGCTGTTCTGTGGGATCAGAGGAAAAATGATTTTGTTCAGGTTCTTATTAATTTTAAACTGATATATATGCTTTGTAGGCTATAAATTATCTATTAATAAGACATTAATAAGAAACTTTTTTTCAATATTTTTAGTTATATTACGTAAATTCGCGAGGATCATCTCGACGTAGTCCAATCTATTCTGTACAATTTGATAACACACATCTGTACTGTGCTACAGATAGACATGTGATCGAATTAAACTTCTCAATTCGTTCACGTCGAAAGTTTGATTACAAATCGCTGTATATTCCAACGTGTGGATTGCTGAACAGCTGTATATAGATTCGAATAAAACGTTTTATGCCAGAAGTTTAATTGCAATTTGTGATGAGAGACATGAAAGACATAAAGAAAGATCAAATCACGGGAATTGAATTTGATGTTTTAAATAAACTATGTTACTTTATTATAAACCGTAATGATAGGAGTTGCAATTATTGTATTGCATATAATTATATGCCAATATTTCTTTATAATTGTAATCCATTTGTATATCATTTTTTTCTAAATTTACATCTTGAAGTATAATTAAGAATTATCCTGTAATAAAGAAAGTCAATTGTATATTGCAATGATTCATTATTTTATATATATATATATATATATATATATATATATATATATATATATATATAGTGATGCATACACAAAAGCAAAGATGATATAACTTTACACGCGCGCGCACGTACACACACACGCGTGATATAATGATTATAAAATATTAAAAAAACAATTTTTTTGAATAACGATGACAAAAGTTTATTCGATTAATAAGTTTTGCATTTTGGACTATTCCACTGTAAAACTATTACAGTGAAAAAACTTAGTATAATAAAAATTTAAAATTTAATGAAATAAATATATTAATGATGTGCTGTACATGAATATTGCAAATGCCATGTTAATCATTTTAGATGAAAGAAAGAATAGGCATTTATTACGATAGCGTAAAATACATCCTTACTCTATTTTTCCTTCACGTACTTAAATTCAATCTTATTTAAAAGAGATACATCTTATATATCCCAAAACCAATATTAAGTATCTCATTAAGTAGCTTTCTAAGGGATTATATATTCTTTTTTTTAAATCACTCATCAAAGCATCGTTCGAATCATATAATTAAGAATACCACCATGTTTAAAGTAAGTCAAGTCAACTTCTGTATCAAATCGTGCAATCACTTCGAATTTCTTGCCGTTATCTGTGTTTACAGTGATCTTTTCTCCGGGTTGACAATTCGTGGGGATCACAATGTCGTATTGCTCGTAACCTGTTAATCCCAAAATTTCTGCGTTTTCTCCAGGAAGGTATTGTAGCGGAACAATGCCCATACCTACAAGATTGGATCTGTAAATAAATAAACAAATTAAATATAGGTGCGCATTAAAAGCAATTGTGAACTAAATTTCTATAAAAAAAGTGAATTCTAAATATTTTTTATTTGAAATCATTTACTTTAAATACATATTCTTAATTGAATCTTTTTTAAAACAAAGGTATCTCACAATTTACTCAATTTATATTTAAATTTGATCGAGAAAATAAATGATAATTTGAAGAACACTTGCCTGTGTATTCTTTCATATGATTCTGCTATGACTGCTCGAATACCGAGTAGATATGGTCCTTTGGCAGCCCAATCTCTGGAAGATCCGGATCCATATTCCTTGCCAACCAGAGCGATCAGAGGCGTCCCATCTTTCGCGTAATTCTCGGCCGCATCGAATACGTCCATCTAAATAACATCAATTATTATTAACACATTCGCTACCAATATATATGTATTGTTTGCTAAATGATTCCATTTTTTAAACAATATATTTAAATCTATATTAAAAAAATGAAATTTAAACATATGTTAAATCTTTGAAGTTATATGTGGCGAAAAATCAATGTAGAACAAGAAAGCAAACATATAGTACCTCTTCATTAGTTGGAATGTAGATCGTTCGTGGTCCTGCTTTACCAATGAATTTATTCACGAGACGAATGTTAGCGAATGTGCCTCGTGCCATCACGGCATCGTTTCCTCTGCGCGAGCCGTAAGAATTGAAATCTTTCGGTGTCAAGCTGGAAATGAAGATCATTAAGAATTCGATCAATTCACATACGTTATTCACTATCCTCATTGATCAACTCACCCTCGATTAGCTAGATATCTTGCCGCTGGCGAATTACGCGCGATACTGCCCGCCGGGCTAATATGATCGGTCGTAACAGAATCTCCAAGATTTATGAGCACTCGTGCTTTTGTGATCGATTTTATTGGAGGTAACGCCTGTAAAAACATTTTTCATTTTTCACAAATAGAAATCTTACATTTAAAAGAACACAATTCTCACATAAATGTCTTCAGAAAATATTTTAAGATTTTTCAATCTAACTATTATTAGCACAACTCAGATAGTTTTTCTATGTTATATCTGAATAATATCTTAAATATGCGATGACATAATTTTCAAGAAATGAAAGCTAATGTTAAGATTAAAAAAAATTAAATTGAAATTCTTTTCGTATTCTAAAAAAAATTTCAAGATTAAACATTTAAAATATTTAATGTGCAATAGATTATATATCTCATCACCTTCTGCAAATTATCGAAATAAGGTGGGTTTTTGATGTACGTAGAATTAATGTCCCATGGATATAGCTTGCCATCAGGTGCTACTAAGCTTGCCCAATTGCCGCTACCATGTTCAATTTTACTATAAACTTTTTTGAACATGGCCGGGATGACATATTTCTGTTCAACAGCTTGAATTTCTGCTCTGGTCGGCCAAATATCTTGCAAAAATATTGGAGAACCATCGGTTTTACGACCTTAAAGATAACAAAAACGTCATGTAAATTATGCTTTATGAATTTCTATAAATCCAATAAAACTAAGAGGAATCTATATCTTACCTAGTGACTGCTTTTCAAAATCAAAATCCACAGTGCCGACAATAGCATAAGCTATTACTAGAAGTGGTGATGCTAAGTAATTCGCTCGAGTATTCGGATGGACTCTGCCTTCAAAATTTCTATTACCTGATAGAACTCCACAGCAAACGAGTTCATTCTACAACATATTTAACATTGCTTTATATGTAAAGATGTTAATGCTTATAAAAGAAAAAAGAAATTATTTAATTCTAGAATTAATCGATAAACTGCAACATTTATGATTTAATGACTTTTAAACACAATTTTATTCATTTCATACGTCGACAATTTATCGAATTATTTCCTTTTGGTAAAAATTTAGAAAATAACAATATAATATAATTTAAATACGAAATCGGCCAATTATCATACCTTTTCAATAGTCTCGACTATAGCATCAGGAAGCGGGCCACTGTTTCCGATGCAGGTCATACATCCGTAACCCACGATGTCAAAACCTAACTTTGTCAGATACGGAATCACACCGCTTTCCTGGAGATAATAAGTAACGACTCCAGAGCCAGGTGATAACGATGTTTTTATATATGGCTCAACGCTTAAACCAGCTTCCACTGCCTTTTTAGCAAGAAGGCCTATATATCAAAATACATCTTACATTTTAACACAACATTCACAACACTCGATTTTCATAGAGTTACATTTTATATTCTTTCACGGTTAAGTAATAGCGCTGTCAATAAATTTTATATAACGATAAAAAAACTAAATATTTGTGTTATTTTCTTTCTCTTTATTTATGCAACTATGTTTCAATTCTAATCTAAATTTAAAACTATGAAACAAGTTTCTTTAAATAAAACGTAATTGTTAAAGTAATGATAACTATTTTAATAATAATTACTTGAAAATAATAATTTCGTTTCCAATTTTATTTGGGATTCAACTGCACTTTTAAAATCTGAAAACTCGTGGTAATGTGTTTGCGAAAGTCGATGACTTTAGACCTTTAAAGTAGCACTGTTAACAAACCGATTCTATTTCGCATTTTTCAGCAAATCTTTTCGTATCAATGTAATAAATTATAAAATGTTAAAGTTACAGTTATGTATAACTATTACAATTATGTATAACAGATATAACAGATTTTTCTGGCAAAACTCTTAACATACCTGCTCCAAGCATAACACTAGGATTACTAGTATTCGTACAGCTGGTAATAGCTGCAATGACTACCGAGCCATGTTTCAATTCGTACTCTTTTCCCTCGTATTTAAATTTCCCCACGGAATTCACTTTCGCTGGGGTTAAACCGTAGCCTTTGAAGCCTACCTGTAATAAAAAATCATCATTATGCATTTTCGATAGTTAGTAAAAATTTTATTATGCTTAAATATATAGTTATTCATTCTTTTCATGCTGATTAAATCTAAGTATAAGAAATGCTTTGAAAAGAAAATGTTAAACGTCTGTCTCAATTTATGCACATTATAAGTTTATAACGCGCATAGAAGGATGAATTGGATTTTAATTACGACTGAGTTAAATCACATATTCAAACAAATATTAGATAAGTGTAAAAGTTATATATCAATATTTGATATTGTCTTTTACTCATATATTTTTAAACTTATCTCTTAAAATGTAATATCTCCTTGGAAAATACAATATCCCTCCTGGGATGTCATGATAAAATTCACAAATTGCAAGCTAATAATTACAAGAATTGTACGCTTTTTTATGTGATTTATTGTTCCAAGCAATTCGCATTTGTTGTTTCACAAATTTGAAGGATTAATGCGTCGAGTAGCATAACGGAATTCATTGCCCGATACACGATTTGCTGAAGAAGCAACACGAACTCGCAACGATCTTTAAGCAATCATGAGGTCTACGACCTCACGCGCGCACGATCCAGCAATGACAAGTATTTTTGGAATAAACAAGTTATATATTATTAAATATAAAAAAAACAAACACAAATCAATAAGATTATGTTTTTAAATAAAAACGACAATAAAGTCAACGACAATAAAGATACAAAACTAAGAAATGTTTGTAATGACATGTGTATACGAACATGAATCACATTCATTTTAATTATATAATAATTATATCAAATAATATTTGTTCGTACTTTTATAGGTATTATTATTTTAATTTCATAGAGATGCTTAGAAAGTACTTGACATTAATCACGACCGAAATATGCTAAACAAAAGATGAAAATACTTCTTTTAACATATTGGTCACCAACATGATGACACTTACACAATCAACTATTTGCTACAAAGTTAATTAAATCAAAGATTCCCCTTTAAATAAATTTTTTTCCGTAAACATATCTCTTTTCCAAGCCCTAGGTCTTGATAGGAAATCCGAGCTCTTTCTATATACCAGTATGCACGATAAACGATGGCTCATTTGCAATGAAATGTGTGAGCTTTGCAAAACGAATGTAGTAGGATGTTGTATCAGCAATTTCAGCGCGAGCTCTGAATACGTCTTCCAGAACTTATGCGAAGTGTGACCAAAGACTCTTGTCTTCTCCGACGAAGCGGACGGATCGATTGATCAATGGTATGTACGTAAGAATTATTTCTTTCTTCATAAAGTGTTAAGTGCCACACGCGCATTCTCTTACATTTTGAAGAATAAGAGAGAGTCATGTGTTCTATAATCCTATATCGGTCTTATCGAAATATCGAAAATTTCAAGTTTCAAGCAATCTAATACGTGTAATCGTTCTCATACAGAAAGAATATAGAAAGATTTTTGTGATGCGTAGAGCAATTGGAATTTTTGAAACGTAGATAACGTAGTAGGTTTACTAATTTTGTTGATTTTAAATAGAGCCTTGTATCTTATAGCTATTTCCTATTATAGAAATCAACAATAACGCAGATAATAACAATTAAATTGTAGATAAAGTTTGTATCTTTCAAATAATTAAAACACTAGTACAAACAAACGAATAATAATCTAATGTTATTAAATTATTATTAGAATATTTTTATATTTAATATATTATTATCGAAAATATCAATAATTGTCATTTCATAAAATTTCTTAAATTTGATACAATTTAAAATTTGCGTTATAGAAAAGTCAATTATAAATGATCAAACAATTTATCATTATAATTTGACAGCTATTTAAACTAAAATTTTTTTGTTTATATCAACATATACTTGGGTATATTCATTAAGAGAGAATACATAAATATATCTTATCAATCTTCAATATCAATTTCAACCGGAAAGGAATTGAATTTCATGCGGAAGAAGCGTTAGCTTTATGATTCACATGATTGGATAAGTTTCTTCGGCAAATGTCCTTGTGCCTGTCATAGGCCAAGTAACGCGACGCCAATGTTGAACATTTCGAATAGAAATCGATCGGCACGTTCTTAAACAAACGTATTGTTTCCGTTCGTCAAGTGATCATTCGCCGCGGTTCACCTATCGGTTTAACACCGCGACTTTCTCGATGTGACCGCAAGTTAAATATAAAATTCGCGTAATAAACATATTTTTACGTTTCTTTTTTTTTACGTTTCGTATATTTTTCATATGTTTACTGAAATTCTCTGCAGCGCCATGAAAAACGTATTCAATAGCAATTCAGTATGCACTATTATGAAAGTCAGAAAACATAATTTTCGAATTTGTCAGATCACAATTTCCTGTGAATCATTTGATCGAAAATTTGGTGTTAAAAATTAGTGATAAATGGTGAACTCAATAGGAACTCAGGAATAAGAGATTAAAAGCAGAAATGAAGATTTCTGTAAAAGGGCCCAACATTTCTATACAAGATTCGATGAGCATAGCAGTTCAAAAGTCCTGTTGATATAATAAGCAATGAGTAAGCCCAAGTATCGAATTCTTTGTTAGTTAGTTCCTCTTCATATGACTTGTTGATGAGTTATATCGTGAAAATATTGCTTGTCGGCGTTATGTTCTGCGATTCCAAAGACGAAGAGATCTCAACGATCGTTGAAAACATTACCAACAAATAATTATTGTGAGTATCCAATTATGCATGTACACTTTTGGATTGTCTATCCAAAGCTTCATCGTGTGTGTGATAACAGAATGTTTGAAAAAATATCTGATAGAGAAGAAACATCCAACTGAAATCATTTTCAATTTTCCTGAAATAATCTAAACAGCTGAAATAATCCTGAAATAACAGAATTTTCTCTATCTACTAATATTTAAAATAAAGATTTGTTTTTAATATTCAAGAAAGAAATTGAATAGGATTCATAGATTCAACCAGTATTAGCACTACATAGAGGATTTTATTGTTGGATGCAATCATATCCAGTAGGGTTGTAATAGAAACTTCACCGGGTGATGATTGCATCCAATGTCAAATCCCTGTACTTCTGATGTTTAGAATCACGTGCACATCGCTCTCCAAGTATTGTTGTTAGGGTCGAGTATGTGACTGGTACACAATTGAGAATTTGTGACTAGATCATATACTTGTCTTTAATGGCAAAAGATATCGCCTGAAGAATCACTTCACATCTCGTTCATTTATCTTTGGTGATCTAACTATATGTCGAATCAAAATATCATAAAGCTAGATCAGCAAAGGAAAGATGCTCGAGACATAGCAACTTGAGACATCAACAGTAACGGACACGTTTTTCACTGTAATTTAATGCTAGTCATTAATGCATATGAAATAGTACATATCTCTATCGAGCTTGTTTCATTGCAATATTAACACATCAGTGCCTCTATTATAAATTGATAAAAATTGCTGGCGTTTTCTTGAAAAATTAAAAAGAAAGCACTTTCAATTATACTAAATTCATAATATGCAGATTGTTGTAAAAGTAAATAATTTTCAATCACAGAGTCCAAAGGGACTTTTATTGTGATATGTTAATATAAACTAATCATATCACAGTAATAAGTTACCTAGTTCTCTATCGATTATTCTCATTTTTGCTCATGTATTCTTTTTTTCTAACAAGAGAATATCATACATGCTTTTTAGAAAAAATAGGATCAAATTTAGTTCTAAAACAAAGGTACAGCATGAGATGGATATAATTCAGTTTGACTTACATTTTATAGTCACTGGGTAATATTCGTCCCTTGTATGTACTAAATAATCATCATTCTTAGAATGCTTATTGTAGATTTATCATATTACAAGTGCTCCATGTACAAAACATCATCGATATAGTTATTGTAAAACTTTCATATTAAGCAACAAAATACAAAATATATCAGATGAAATAGATTTGCTTGTGAGTACAATCTATTTCATATAAAAATGTTTAAGAGTCACTAACCTTGTTTACGAGACAATTCCTGAAGTCTATTTGCATGTCGGATACTGAAACTCTGTCATGAGGTCGCTTAGGTCCGCTGACACTTGAAACTACAGTACTTAAATCCAAAGTGACCACCTCAGAGAAGATTGGATCTTGGCTCGAATCATCATAATTCCTTAGCATGCGTACGCTTTCAAGATATTTCTCAATTTTATCAATGTGTTCTTCAGATCGACCTAAAATAGAAAAAAATATATTCATATATTGTATAAAATATTTTAGAAATAATCATATTCTATATTTATAAAAATATATAATTATTGACAAAAAATTTTACCTGTTTGCTTGAGGTATGCTAAACTTTGTTGATCTACTGCAAAAAAGCCCACAGTTGCGCCATATTCCGGGCACATATTAGAAATGGTAGCACGATCTGCGATACTTAGCTGCGCTACGCCTGGTCCAAAAAATTCGACAAATTTTCCAACCACACCGACTTGTCGAAGATTCTAATGTGTAAAATATTATAAGCTTATTATTGATACTTATTGATATAACACATTGATATATATTATTGATACTTTTTAATATTATACATAAAATATATATCTGCTATGTATATAAACTTTATTTATCAAAAAAAAATAAATAAAATTGAAAACTTATAAAATAATATATAAATTAATTACGATAAAAATATTTCTAGTTTTTATTTTTTGAGTAATTATCTGGACAAAAAAATTTTTACCTTTGTAATAGTTAGAACAAGATCAGTAGATGTGGCATATTGATTCAATACACCTTCCAATTTATATCCCACAACTTTTGGTATTAACATAGAAATCGCTTGACCAAGCATAACAGCCTCTGCTTCAATACCACCAACTCCCCACCCAAGTACACCCAGCCCATTAACCATAGTAGTATGAGAATCAGTACCAACTACACTGTCGGGATATAGAAGATTGTTGGAATCAAATACCACTCTCGCCAGGTACTCTAAATTTACTTGATGTACGATACCACTTCCAGGAGGTACAATTAACATATTTTTAAATGACTTTGCACCCCATTTGAGAAACATGAAACGTTCCTTATTTCTCTCAAATTCAAGTTCTTCATTCTTTTTTATGGCATCATTACTGAAATATACATGGCAGTCAGATTTATGTAAATTAGATTGTTTAATAATATATGTAATATATAATACAAAAGTAAAAAAAGACTCCTGCGTTTAATTCGTATCTCTTTTTACAATATTATCAAGCATATTACGTAAAATTTATCTTTTTCTCTTGCGCATACATCTTCCAGCTTATATGATAACCTTTAACTCCCCATTATTATCAAAACAAGCTAAAGAAACTGTACCTTCTTGTAAAATCAGCTTGTATCGAATGATCGATTACAAGATCCGATGGACAGACTGGATTAATCTTATCAGGATCACCACCGAGTCTCTTCACAGCATCTCTCATCGCAGCAAAATCCACGACTGCCGGTACTCCAGTAAAGTCCTGTTTGTAATTTAATAAATAGCAATAATTTATTCTATTGATAAAATTGATAAAATATAGAAATTTTTAAGACACTTTTTTACCTGCAATATAACTCTCGCAGGCTTAAAGGCCACTTCGACTCCATCTTGAAGAATTTGATTATTTTCCCAATCTAAAATTTTCTCAACATCGGCTTTTGTTACTTGGAAATTATCACAATTACGTACAGCACTTTCCAAGAGAACTCGGATGGAAAACGGTAATCTGTCTGTAAGATAAAAATCGAATATACATACATATAAAATATTTGTCTACTGGATATGAGTAACAAATAAAAAATTTACCATATTTTGTGCCAAAACTGCCAACATCATAATATTGACACTCTTTCAATCCGATTTTAATGGATTTTAATAGATTCTTATAAGGATTTATTCCTGAAATTAAAAAAAGAGTTTATTTTCATTATTATATTCATATTAAAAACTAAATAAATTTTATTTTATATTATAATTGTTTTTTAAAACACACAGAGCAAAATATATCATTTTTACGATAATCTTTATTATTATATTATTAAAATAAAAAATTATAAAATTTGAAAAGTAAAATAATTATTTCTATTTAATACAATTAATAATTTTCTTTTTTTTTTAAAATTAATTAATGCATTTCCAATTATAAAAATGTTATAGAAAAATATTTAGGAAACTATAATGCATTAACTATATTGCATCAAGTTAACTCTTCAAATTTCGAAATTCATCTTTTTTTTTACATGGTACAATTTTTATCAATTAAAAATCTGTGTCTAAATTCACACACGAATGAATAACTATAACATTTTTACGATGTTCTTCGCGTTTACATCGATATAAAATATAACTCATTAAAAGTAAACTTTTTAAATTGTGAACATTTTATTCTTTATATGTTGTAATTTTCATCCTCACTTAAAACACCCATGAGTTTAAAATTAAATTCCTTTAAATTCTCGGATATTATTATGGAATATGCGAATTAATATTTTTCACTAGACTAAATCGATCTGATGTAACGAGATTGAGTTAACAAATCCATTGTCTTCGATTGTTTACGTTTCATTTTTTTCAACAAAACAACAGCAACAAATACACATCTCTCCACTTACCAGCCATGATTGTCACTGAACAAGTCACGTCGGCCCCAACGCGCGATATGTATATAGCGGTTTATATACAGTGTTCCAGAAACACTAACGCCGACATCCGCGATATGATTTTTGCAAATGATCTAACCATTTTTTGCCGACTCGATTTGCCGATACACGTTGCGCAAACGCGATACTGTGGATCGATAAATCGTTTTTTTCGAAAAGAAATCAGACAGCGTGAAAAGGAAAAAAGAAAAGAATGAAACGAAGCACGATAAAAGTTTCGTCGGGTTGCGTAATGCAACACCTCTCCCAAGTTAATTCGATGCATAATCCGTTTGTGCGATGCAATTACGATGGAGAGGAAGGACAAAGTTCAACTGCATAGTGCATAATGCACAATGAGATTCGTTAGGCGACGCTCGGTATATTGGGACGGTCACGTAGTATGTACGTGTGCGCGTGGCGCGATGTATCGCGATCTGTCAGTTGTCACACGAGCGACGCAAACTTCGAGCAGCATCTGCGTGATAACCTGATAACACGATTGTTGGCCCTTTTTTTGACGTCGAATTAATTTTTTACGAAAACTGCTGGTTACGGATCTCGCGTGACGATTGGTTTCGCGAGCGTCGCGCGAGAATGGAACGAAACTTGGTGAAGACATTGGATGATACGTAAGTGTGCACATGGGTTAGGTAAACGATTTTCCTCAATGTGAGCTTTTTGAACATTTTCCAATTTCTGTTGCGTAACAATGAATATTACTTGAAATCATTTAATATAATTGTGTGTCTCTGCTTTCGTGCACGTGTTACATCTATGTTATTAATCAATCTTACACATGTATACACACACAATAAAGTTATATCCCGTAGGCACGATAAGGAAGGTATCATTGGCTGTATCTTGGCTGATCACGCTGGTCTCTGTCTAGGAGGTAATAAATTATCAAAGACGTAAATGAGAAAATTGTAATCACGAAGTGTGTGACAAAAACAGCACAGAGTTGTAAATAAAGTTTTACAGTTAAAGGTGATGCATCCAGTGACAGTGCTGGATTGATAGCGGCCATAGCGGATTTAGTTGCAAAACTGGAGCCAAAATCTGGATCACCTATTATATCGCTACAAAATGATAATAGGTAAGGAGAATGTCGAGCAGTTTTATGATATTTCTATATTTAAAACAAAAAACCTGCTTTACTGAATTTCAGGCAGTGTATTATACTTCGTAAAGAACCTGTAGTTGGTGCTATATATAAAGACATATCAACTTGAAATAATTACCATTTACACGGCTGAAACTTATTTATATTCGAAATGTCTTTTTTATAAAAATATCGTTTAGATATTAAGTATGTTTGTTAATAAAAGAATATTCAATATGTGTAAAAAAGGGATTTATAGTCAATTTCAACTAGTTGTAGAAAAAATAACTTTATATATAATCTTTTAACATTTTACAAGATCTTGCAATGAATCTGTAGTTAATTTATACATAAATCATAAATAAAATTTACAATACATGAGGATTTAGCATCAGTCGCTCTTTTTCTGTTTGTTTCTTCTTTCATACCACTTGCTTGTGGCAAGCTTGATTAATTTATGATTTTCATATATCCAAGACATAAGTACAATCATAAACATTACTATACCGATCAGTAGGTGCAATGCTTTTTCAGCTGGGAAGAAGTAAGCCTGGAATAATAAAAGAGAATGCCTGACACTGTGAGCTTAATGTGTATATTATATAAAGTAACATCAAAGACTTTACGTGTGACAAATTAGTGACAAATGCCGCGACGAGTAGACATGTGGAAAACATGGGCTTTGGTACTAGTCCGCGTAATGGACGATAGATCGTGTCTTGGTGTCTCTTATTGATGAATATCACCGAGTGTATAATTCTCAGGCTCATGTTTACACAATTGCCGAAGATAAAACCGACTGGACCAAACCAAATGGCAAACAGATAGGACGCACCCAAGAATGCGATTGATTGATAGATCATGATCAAGTTGCTCTTGTTTATGGTCGCACTGTCGGCCGTTGCGTTAGTGTAGCATTCGGTTACACCATTGATTCCCAACAGTAATACGGCGAGACAATGTGCCCTTAGCAAGAGAACAGGTAAAGGTAAGGTCAGCTTTGAACCACCATACAACCAGAGCAACATGCTCGAATAAGACTGACCGAATACTAGAACAACTAAACCGATACATGTAACAACGGAACACAAATGTGTCAATACATTCACACTTTCTTGCACTTTCGTCTGAAAATCATAGTTTATAAATATGTACATAAAATTTTATAGTAAATATGGAAGGGTGCAATGGATACTCACTGGATTCTGATCAGATATCATTTTATCTCTTTTTACCATCTGTGTGAAATAAAAATATCCACTATCTTCGATTGGACGGAAAATAAATCTTGCAGCTAGTGAACCCATATTATTCACAATCTCATAGACACCCTTAAAGAAAGAAAAAAATTAACATCTAATGACGATATCATAGTATATATTGATACAAACCTGTTCTGTGAACGTCAATACTGGCATTATAGTCATAATCAATCTTTCACCTTCTGTCAAAATCTGTTTTAATATTCCTTGCCTAAAGAAGCTCCATGTGAGAACAGTTAACTTCTTATCAAGATACGAATCCTACGGAGTAACTATTGTATTGTTCTTACAAGATGCTAATGTAACAATACAATCACATTAATACACACATTATTTTCTAACTGGCCAGGTAAAAAATCTTTTATAGTGCGAAAGGGAAAATCCCTTATCACATACTCGTCGCTATTGTCTTTCAGAGACATTCTTCGTTTTTGTGAGCATTTGTTCAGTTTTTTGATATGATGGTGAAAATATGCATAATGACTACTTGTATAAAATATTGCTGCAACAAGCTGAGCGATGCCGAATGCGAGCAATGCGTTTTCCGAATGGTACAATATTAACGGAACAAATGTCATAGTGCGAATAGCTATCATGATTGTATCCAGAATTATCTGCAAGAATAAACATAGCAGTGAACATTTTTTCAAAGCTTATGTAGCTTCTGTCTCCGTTGCCTTACTTTAAGCCTAACGAAGAGAAATGCGCTTGCAACTAACTGAACGACTAAGGAAGACAGTTCTATGATACAGGACAGCCCAACTGCCCAAACTGCAAACGTGTAGTATGATGGTAACGTCTCTGTAGTGGAGAGTAAGAACAACCAAATGTACCCAAATAGAAGAGACATCACAACGCATATGGGTACTCTAGAACGTGTTAGTTAATCCAATTTTTAATACAATTTTGTTAAAGGGGAATAATTGAGTCAAAAGCTAAACTGATCAACTTCATTTTTTCCTAAATTTCAATTAGCATATGATTGGTTTTACAATACTTCATTACTTCATCAATTTTTTCCTGTTTTTTACTTGATGAGGCTGATCGATTTAGTTTCTGAAGATGCTTAATTATCAATATATATAGTGAACTAACGTCAGCCAAAGTAGATTCACAACTTGGGCCCAATTATGCTCTGCCGTGTTAGTCAGACATGCTTTCACGAATGGCTCGCGTGACAAGAACAATATCATAGATTCCAATAAGAGTAATCTCACATTAATAACACCCAGAACTGCCTGGCCCACATGACGGACGACAAATGCATTCAGGACAAATGTAACACAGCGACAGAATATCTGGAAAAAGAGTCTCTGAAATTTTACATGATGTGGCATCTGTATAAAAGCAGATACCTCTGATCAGTATTTTTAGATTAAAACGAGTGATATGTTTTTGTTAAAATATAGATTGAGGGAGTTTCAGAAAACTTTGCAAAGAACTCCTGCAATTAGCTTTATCAGCATTACCTGAAATACAATGCTGAACGAAGCATTCTCCAGGCTGCTTTTCAGGATATTCGGCGGCATTTTCAGACCGATCCGCCAGAAGCATGAATATTTCGAGATTCCCACCAGACAAGAAACGTCAACGCTGAGGTTAGGTAAGGTTACGTGAGATGACTACGAATGTGGGAACAATAGGAACAATGTTCGCCGATCATCTCTTTTCGGTTTCATGCGTGTTTCCGAGCCCTTTGTTTGCATAAGATCGATTCCTTCACCGGGGAAAAAAGAGATGACACGACCGTGATCAGCGTGATAACATTTTGTGACGTAACCACGACGTCATACGTGATTTACATGATGCTATTTTTCGTTACGGAGAGAAGCGTCGTGTAAACTGACCTCGTCGCCGATTGAGAGTGACGACTGAAATTTCACTAAACTTGATTATAATTGAATTTATCAGGTAATCTGCACTATTTCATTAACATGGATGACGAATTGTTGGAAATTT
The DNA here is from genome assembly GCA_037157785.1 of Cephalotes varians. Taxonomy (NCBI): domain Eukaryota; kingdom Metazoa; phylum Arthropoda; class Insecta; order Hymenoptera; family Formicidae; genus Cephalotes; species Cephalotes varians. The sequence goes on from JANQDE010000071.1 coordinate 984,056, forward strand.
TACTATAAGCGATTCTGCCGATTAACTTTGTTAGTGATTAGCTCAAGTAATAATTATTATTTCATGAATAGTTTATTAATTTTTTGTTGCTAGACATAAATAACATACAAAAAATTAGATCAAGGATGTAATTATACACTTAGAAATATTATCTTGATTAATTCTGTCGGTTGAATTGATTACTGATTAGTTAATTGAAGTTTGATCTCTTAATGATTTCTTCAGGGACCGGTAAACGTTAATAATCTCAAAAGTGGATGATACTTTTCCTGAATTGATGGAAGTACCCAGAAGTAGAAAAAAATTCTGAAAGGAATGAATGAATAAATTGTTCGTTGAATAAAAATGAAGTATAGCTTACTTTATGTAACTTACTTTTCTGTATCATTAGAGATTCTGATTAGATCTTGGACAAACGTATGATTATTTTTTATTGTTCTTGATTCTATTATTTTTCAAGTATTAGTATTCACATGACATAGACGCTGATGATTTTTACTGCTTCATCAACGATGTGATGAGAAGATTATTGCATTATCATTGTTATACAACTTTTTGCAGAACATTTTTCCAAGGAGAAATTATCTGGTAACAGTATATCGATGCATTCTCGTATGCCTGAACGTTTGCTCTTACAATTTTTTTATCACAGGATTTTATCACAGCAAAAGAAAAGAGAGGGAGAATGCGAGAAAGTGCGGAATATTTAAATAAAGCGGGGCATCACGATTCGCTAATGTGACAATCGAGCAATTTACATCTACATCACTTGAAAATTGATTAGCTTAAAATTTAAGTAGCGAATTGCTGGAATATGGATTATCTTTTGCAATAGGATTACGTTAAATAGGAAATGGTTTTGTGGATAATGATAGAATCAAACTGATATATTAAATCGCTTATCGAATCTTGTAGAAATAAAATTTGCTCGTTGTTGCAGTGATAGAACAACAAAATAATATCAATATAAAGCGATAAAAACGTGGTTCCATCCAGAAATCGTAAGTAAATAGACGATCAATTATATGTATGTACACATAAAAGAAAGTTCAATAGTTGAATAAAAAGTTGGAAAATTATCAGTAAAATCCGAAAATTTACAAGAAATATTCAATATATTCAATAATTTTTCTTTATCATGTAAAGTATTTATCATGTAAAGTACTTATCACGTAAATGTGACACACAATGTGTAATGATGAAAAATTAATAAAAAATTTTGCATAATTAACGGTTTTTTTAGTTTCCGTGAGAAAATAATGACAAACGATGAATGATTCAACAAGGAGAATTCTAAAAGAGATGAAAGTTCGTAAAGGAAAAAATACAGATTTATAAATTTAGTTTTCAAGAAAAAATGATTAAAATGGCAATTTCGATTTTAATGAAATACAATCAAGTAGTTTCAAAAAAAGATCTGTGAATAATACAGTAAGGAAAATAAGAGAAGAAAGACTGGACAAAGAGCAAGAGATAGGAAACTGTGCGAGGACGGATGTTCACTTTAGAAAAGGAAGGAAAAAGAGTCAACACGCGATCAGCTGATCGCCGCCCACGTTACTCCTACAATTCTGCCATGGCGCGTGATATTTTCTCCATAACCGGAAACAACCATCTCAGGTAAATAAGGAATCGTAGAAAGAATATATCTGTACAAGAAAAAAACAAAAACATTGACAAATATTCTTTAATAATGAATTTGGAAAAAATTTTGCGCACATCGAGAAGTGCACATCAAAAGGCTGCCGTCATGCAAATTGACTTAAAGTCGACATAAAAATCGTATAAAAGCGATTAAAGATTAGTAAAATATCACGTTACTTAGCGGAGTAAAATATCGRATATTTTATCGGGCAAGATTAGCTCAGACATTACGTTTTTTTTACACAACTCAAAAATGTCATGTATGGCAGCCTTTACAGTGTCCACTGAGATGGTGCGCGCTCAGCAAGATCGAATTTGCTGTACGAGCAATCGCGTTTCCGCATAGTAGCGTTTTCATCGGTGTCTTATTCGTTATACAGTTATCGCATCGCCACGGTATCATTTAAACAGCACCGTGGTACCATATAGTTGTTATTCGCTCGTCGACTCGCGTGGTCACTGTGGTCAGTCGGACGGTGCGAGCGAAGCGAAAGGGAGCGTCCGGGTTGATGACGACTGTGGTGTGTGTGTATGTGTGTGTGACTTGCGCTGCTCTCGATGCTCTCATGAAAATCTGATGAGTAAGTATCACGCCGACCTGGCGTGAGACGTCACGCCACCGCCGCTCCTCGTCGCGTGTTCTCGTCGCTGACGCGACGCGAYTTCTCGGATCGACGTTCGACGTCGCTGTCGAGGACGACGACGATGACAGCGATGCGGCGACTGACATAATCGTGAACAGAGCATTACAAAGTAGTGTTACAAGTTCGTGCATTACAAAATTCTTTTGAAGATAGCTCGTCGAAACGAATCGAAAAAATCAGCGTTGTAAGACATTAGCATAGATCGACGAACGTTAGAATAGTTGACGTGAGCTGCGAAATGGGAGCAATGTCATGATAGAAGATTGATCGCTTGGATAATTATTAATTTATCATATATGTTTATGTAACGCGATATCGCACGTTTGTGCTATTATCGTTTAAAAATAGCCGAGGAGTGTTTAGAAGCGGGTGCTTTCATACTCGCACGTGTAATCAAAATATGAAAAACGTTCAGCCCGGTCTCATACTAGTTGCTTTGATATTTTGACAGAAACTGTATTTATGCGATAAGATACTATTTATTAAAGTTCTTTCAAGATTTTCAAGAAGAATTGTAATATTCTATTTTGTAACAAGCAATAACAGATGACGATGATAAAAAACTATTTAAATTTGTATTTAATTCAATTCTAGTAAGTGTATGTAAAATAAAAACAGATTACATTGAAAGAACTTTAAAAGAATGCATAAAAATGTACATATATCATGAATTTAACATTATTTATGTAAATTATGCCTGCGCGCGCGCGCGTGCGTGTGTGTGTGTGTGTGTGTGTGCATGTATCTCACACATTATGTGCACAAATGGAAAAAATGATCTTTGACTCTTGGTTTCAAAATAGTTGTTTGCATGTGAACGTTTAAGTTTTAAGAATTCTGCGTTTGACGATTTTGAAAAAAAAATGTATTAAGAGAAATTGTAGGAATTGTATTTGCATATTTTGAGCATAATGTTATAAAGAGATACATGAGATATTGTCTCCCTTGAAATTGTACTTACAAAATTTTTTTTTTTTACAAAATGTATATATGTATCTTTTTCAGCGAATATATTATTTACCATAACAAAGGGATCAGCAGTGAACTATTCTATTCTGTGCAATGAGTCCGCAAAGCTATAAGAATAATTTGACTCCAAAAGACATGCAGTCTAACGGATACTCTGCTGGCAATACCATGACCAAAGAAGCAAGGAATCATTCATCTCCTTGTGAGTCAGTGGATTGTATGTGTGCTTAGATTGCTAATTTTTTACTTTTTATCATATGTTGTTTGTTGTATCATTTGCAAATAGTGTTTAATACTTAATATCTAATTATTGTAATTTTTTTAAATTTTTGATATATATCAAAATGAAATATGATTGACTATATAAAATAAATAAAACTAAACAATGATCTAGATCAATACAAACTGATGAGTGTAGATGTCTATGCGATACAATATTTATTGTGTAGAGTTATGGTATTTCCAGTGCCTAATAATTGTTTGCAAGTAGTAATATAATTACATGGATAATTTCATTTTTTATTCAAATTTACTTTATCGAAAGGCTAATTATTAAATATTATTAGTTAAATACCAATTAATGACTGACCTTCGGTTAAAAAATAGAGATCTATGAATATTGTATCTAGAAAAGACTATAGACAGAAAATACCATGTCCACATTATATCTAATATTATGAATATTGTACGTGAATGACTATATGCATTGGGAATATCGTCTGTACAGTGTCTAACACTGTGAAGAGGTGTAATAATTATTGTATCATGTGGATACTACTCTTGCTGATGCATATTGGCTTGAATATCATTGCTTGTAGATTTCTATAAAAAGTATTAAATTTTATTTCTAATTTAATTTTATTAAGCTGATGTTTGTAACAAAGTATGATGCTTGCAACAAGAGAATGCTATCTTTACTTTGCTTGGTTGTCACCCAAAAAAACATTATATTTATAATTAGATAAATTTTCTTACTGAATACAAAAAATATATCCTAATAAGCTGTAAAATATCTTTACATTTTGTTACTACAATTTTTCTGCATGTGCCTATTAATAATTCTATTTCATATTTATACAAATTTAATTTCACATACAACTTTTGCAAAATTGTGCTTTTTTAATTGCTAATGATTATCGAATTTTGTTTACAAAAATTTTTAACGTATTTTTAACGTTATATTTTTGCATAAATTACAAGGTAAAATACTAATTGTATATTATTGTTATAGCAATGCCTTGGTTTGGGATGGACATAGGTGGTACATTATGCAAGTTAGTATACTTTGAGCCAAAGGATATAACGAGAGATGAGGCAGACGCAGAAGTTGAGACATTAAAAAATATTCGTCGATATCTCACTAAAAATTCGGCATATGGAAAAACTGGTCATCGTGATACACATTTACAAGTAAACATTGTTAAATATTTAAATATTATGTTTTCTGCAATTTACTGGTTATATAAACCTATTAACTATTATTTTGACGATTGTTTCAGATGGATAACGTCTGCATTAGAGGCAGACGAGGAACGTTACATTTTATTAGATTTCCCACAAGTGAAATGGGAAATTTTTTAGCATTAGCAAAATCAAAAGGTATGGCGAATCTTGTGACTACTGTTTGCGCCACTGGTGGTGGTGCTTTTAAATTCGAAGATAATTTCAAAAAGGTTTGGAAAATCTATCTTGGTCTTATAATTGCGACATAAATAATTGTTAAAACAAAATTAAATATTCTTGCAGGAAGTAAACATGAACTTGGCAAAGTTTGATGAATTAGATAGTTTAATACGTGGAATGTTCTATATAGAGACCACGAATCCACATGAATGTTATTATTGGTCGAATCCTACCGATGATAGCAAATGCCAAAAAGTACCCTATGACTTTTCTGAACCATATCCTTTCTTGGTAAGAGTAGAAATATTTCGTTGTGTGTTGTTTTGACTGGTGAAATTACTGATTGATTGTATCTTACAGCTAGTTAATATAGGCTCTGGAGTAAGTATACTAGCTGTATATGGATCAGAAAATTATAAAAGAATATCTGGAACGAGGTAAATTATGTTATATTTTGTAATAGCAAGATATTTCTTGTCAAGTGTAATAGCAGTATAATTTAATTGTTTTATATAGTTTAGGTGGCGGTACATTCTTAGGATTATGTTGTCTACTTACTGGATGTAATACCTTTGAAGAGGCAATAGAGTTAGCAACGGGCGGCGATAATACAAGAGTGGATAAATTAGTTAAAGATATATACGGCGGTGATTATGGTCCTTTTGGTCTCCCCGGAGATTTAGTTGCGAGCAGGTACAAAGCAGTTGTAAAGCACAATTTCTTTTCTAAGATGTAATTTTTTTATTTTGATTTGTATTTATATCTCATGTTTTACTATTTTTAGTTTTGGACAAATGAATTCCAAAGATCGCAGAAATACTGTCTCGAAGGAAGATCTGGCGCGTGCAACTCTTGTTACTATCACGAATAACATCGGTTCTATTGCGCGTATGTGTGCTGTTAATGAAAAAATTGAAAGGGTAATAAAAAAAAATATATATATATATATAATTTATTATATATAATTTCTTAAACTTCTAAATTTTTAAATATTTGTAATAATTTTCGCTTTTAGGTCGTATTTGCAGGAAATTTTCTCAGAGTAAATCCCATATCGATGAAGTTGTTGGCCTATGCTATGGATTATTGGTCTAAAGGAACCTTGAAAGCTTTGTTTTTAGAACATGAAGTAAAAATCTAATTGGAAGCTCATATTTTAAAATGCCATTTAGATATCATAGGATATTGATTTGTATTCTTTGATTGTATCTTTCAGGGTTATTTCGGCGCAGTGGGATGTTTGTTACAATTTAATGGCGAATCCAGCTAAACACAATAGAAAAAATTGGGAAATACAACATACAGCATTCCATATGACCAACTTCACAGAACATTTCTCGAATAAGAGCAAGATTATTCGACATAATTCATATTTATTTTTGTTACATTCTTTTCAATTATTCATGAATCTAATCTTAATAATCGTTTATTCTACTGAGAAGGAAAAACCTTGATATTTAAGTAGTAGGATTAAAAGTATATTTGTCATTGTATATAATTTATATACATATATATATATTTATATTATATATATATATATATATGTATATATATATATATAATTATTATTCTAATATAGGAAAAATAATTGTGTTAAGATATTTCTTTTCTTTTTGATCGGAAGATAGTTATTTCGATATAATTGTTCAATTACGAGCACAAATCTAACATGACTGGGCAGAATAGATAGAATTGATAATGGACCAAACGGATTAAGGATAATCTCTCCTTCCGAAGTTTGTTACATGCCGCATAGACTAGTTCTACCTCATAATTTATATTGTAAAGTTTTCTACAAATGTGCACAGGTTTTTTATGTATATAAGTATGATGACGGCAATCGTTGCTATACTTGCACATTTTTTTTCTTCGCAAATTTATAATCGAATAAAACAATTGTAGCGGTAAATTTTTTCGCACTAATTGTTAATATTTGTAATTTTGTTAATGTGCGTATTATGAAATGAATTTTTTAATACGCATTTTTGATTAAATATTAATGCAACTTTTTAATGAAACATTATTCATTCGCATGTTGCGCGTCTGTCAATTGTATAAATTAATTTTTATATCACTCCAATGAATCCTGAATCACGATTTGTAATGCAAAATATATATTTCCGTCAGAATATTATGAAATGATGCAGCACATATTCGATTAGAAGTTGTCAAAGATATGTTAATCTTGTTTTTGTGAAATGAATATGATGTGATAATAAGAATGAAAATGTATTATTAAAATACTGATATTATTATAAAGAAAATGCATACATTGTTTTAGAAAACAATCATTTATTTTCTATTTTAATTATTTATATAAATAATATATAAATATGACAATTAATAAAAATTTGGATATTATTTTTATGTTATTTATAATTTGTGTGTGTGTGTGTGTGTGTGTGTGTGTGTGTGTGTGTGTGTGTGTGTGTGTGTGTGTGTGTGTGTATATAGATAATTTGATATTATCACAAGCATATCCTTGTACAAGCAAATAACTTATTTCTGTTACAATGTATTGTGGAAGCATGCCAAACAAACTTTAATAAAATATCATTTTAATATACAATGAAAAATGTATGTGTATGTGTATCTATACTATCTTATGTTGCAATAAAAAATAAAATTTTATGAGAAAGTATAAGTAGATAACAATATGCAAATGTATTCTGAATATTTCAATAAATAATATAAGTTATCGTATTATAATGTATATTTTAGAAATATTTCATATTAAAAAAAAATATATATATGCATGAAATGCGTGCGCGCATGCACACATAAAGAATAAGAATATAAGATACGGTTACTTAGCAACGTTTTACAAAACAGTGTCATTCTAAATGTCAAGCTGATTTGTACAGACATCAGCTGATGTGAGAGACTATAGATTTTATAGTGGTATCATTATCATTATTATTCGCTTTATAATCTCTTTGAAGAGATTAGTATATTACATAAATTTACGTCTTTGTTGATATCAATAAAAATGGTAAGTTTATTAATTTTAATAAATAATTAATTATTAACCTATTATAAAAAAGCTTTACAACGATAAATTATCAATATTTTCATCAATATTATCAGTATTTTATCATCTTATTTAATACATACTTTCTTATTACAAGCATTTTTATATAATTCCACCTTCTTTTTATCTATCAATTCTTTTTTACCTATTTTATTTTCTCTTCTCTATCTCTTATAAATTATAGAATAGAATCAAATATAATTTATTTTACTTCAGCTTACATATCTTTTATAAATTTTCTTTCTTAACTGTGTTAATTATTTAAAATTGATAAAAAGGGTCCCAAGAAAGCAAAAGGGAAAGCGACAGATAATGTTGATGGGGTAGATACAACAAAAATGAATAGGGAGCAATTGGAGATATATGCCCATAAGATATTGGAAGAGATGGAACGTGAACGGGAGGAAAGAAACTTTTTTCAACTAGAGAGAGACAAATTGCGAACTTTTTGGGAAATTACGAGACATCAACTGGATGAAGCACGTGCTATAATCAGGTACTTTTAACAGTAATAAATAACCATTTATGATGTAAACATAAATGTGTTTAAAATTCTTCAGAAATAAAGAACGTGAGAAAGAGGAATTAGCAGAAAATCACGAAGCAGAACTCAAATTATATAAGCAGAAAGTGAAACACTTGATGTATGAGCATCAGACTAATTTGTCTGAAACCAAGGCCGAACATTTAGTTGCTCTTAAACTGGCGCAAGATGATCATGTTGTGCAAGAAAACGAGCTTATTAAAGACAAAACAGAGCTCAAAAAAATACAGAAAGAACAGGAATTGGCACATATGAATGAAATCCGTGCATTGAAATTGGTAAGACATTACACATTTATTAAATTATAATTGACAAAAAATCACTTATTTTATACATGCAAAATGCAGCATAATTCGGAGGAAATGAATAATATGATGAAGAAATTTGAGTCTGAAGCAATAGAATTGGAACAAAAATACGAACAAAAATTAACCAACCAATATGAGTCTTTAATATTGAAGCATCGTATGGAAATAACTGAAGTGGAGGAGAGGAAGAATGCGCAAATCGCGAATCTGATAAAGAATCACGAGAATGCATTTACCGAAATGAAAAATTATTACAACGATATCACTTTGAATAACTTATCATTAATTAAAAGCATGAAGGTGAATCTTACTGTTATTACAGTTATTATAAATTTTACATTTATAGAATCATGGAAAATAAAAATTTTTCAATTAACATAGCAAATCTTTTAACAGGAACAAATGGAAATGATGAGAAACAATGAGGAACGTATGAAAAAGCAAATACGGGAATTGACAACAGAAAATAAAAAATATTCCGCTGATTTAAAAGCTTTGCAGGAAACGACTACTGAACTTAATCGTCAACTTGCAAATTATGAGAAAGACAAACAATGCTTAGTTGTTGGTATCTGAAACATATCTTTGGCATATTAATGCGCTATGAAAAACTGATTAATGATTATTACAGAATACAAAACGGAAATTGTCCCTGGTAATGAAGGATCTAGAAAATTTAAAATGGGAGAATGAAGTTCTCGAGCTGCGTTTTGAAAAAGTAAGATACTTAAATATATATATTTAAACAACAGCTTCAAATATATATATATATATATATATATAT
>JANQDE010000701.1:33046-47099 GCA_037157785.1 Cephalotes varians
TCCCCTATGGTCCACTTTTAGGCCCTAACATGGTACATATTTTTTACGCAAAATTTTGTGCTCTTTCCAAATCCGGGGTCAAAAATATGGGTTTTCATTGAAAAAATACTTGTTAATCTTAAAATGACTTTGAAAATCGACTTCAAGGTCAAGTTCAAAGTCATCAACGGTTGCCTCCCTTTGAACCCTACAACTTTTGTACGAGTTATTTTTCGCTATCACCTATACCTTCGGAGTTATTTGCGTGGATGAATTAAAATGGCCCACCCTGTATATATAGTCTCTTTTATAATAGGAACATATATGTTTAAAAAAATTTGACATTCTCTGTTTAAACGCGCGACATACATTGTGAATTACATTATTACTTAATACATAAGAGTTGTAGAACTAAAAAAATGTGTAAAGAAATTTGAATACACATCACGAATGCACGCGCGCGTATCGAAACGACACACACACACACACACACACACACACGCGCGCGGGCGCACGCACGCACCAGAGAAATGTTAAGAATTGTTATTAATTTTTTATATTACAATAACAATTTTTTACATTTCTCGCTGACGAAAGAGACCACCATCTTCTCACGGTTTCCGTTGAGCAACAATAAGTACGTTGCAGATTAATGAAAAATAAATTGAATGAGAGCACAAATAATACTATGAATTATAATTTCTGGTACTAATTAATATTTAATATTATTTATAGAGCTAAAATTAATTAATATTAAATGTAATAGATATTTTGTAAACAAAAAAGCGTGTTGGCCAAAAGTGGATTTTTATATTTTTATATACAACTTTTAATTTTACATTTAATTTTACATTTACACATATCTGTACAAAATATAATAATTTTATAAAATTATTTATATGTAAAATTGCAGGAAAATAATCATTGGTAAAACCTACATAAAAATAAGGCTGCATTCCGATATCCACTGCCAATATTGAAAATCTTTAGTGCACGTTACGTATACTGTAGATTTTCCGTACTGACAGTGAATATTGGAACATAGCTATAGGCAGTAAGCGAACTGATCAATTACAGTTGCGTTACATTTCGATATTCATTGGTTGGATTCCGTAAAGTGTATATGCGCGTATTTTGATACAGTATACGTGAAAAGAACTATAGATAAATGCGCGCATATGCGCTTTACGGAATCTAGCCATAGTCGGTAGAAGAAGAGAGAGCAGATCATATGTTCGCGCTCTTCTACGGCTCGAAGCTAGCCGAAGCGTGAATGTACACGGTAGTGATGCCAGATTTTTAATCGATGCATCGAAAATCGATCATTTTTTAGAGAAAAAAATCGATTATTCACCGATTCTTGGAATATCGATTCATCGATTGCATCGATATTTTTTGGCTTGAATCGAAGGGATCACACAATGGGCCGTGTTCAAGTCAGATTAGACCTTAGCCTGGATCCTCATGCAGACAGTGGCGCTTTGACACCGAGCGCTGATTGGGTAAATTGTTGTTTCAGTAAAAATTTTCTAGAAAGTTTCTAGTAAAAACAACACTTTACCCAATCAGCGCTCGGTGTCAAAGCGTCAGTGTCTGCATGAGAATCCAGGCTAAAGTGTTGTTTTAGTTAAAATTTTCTAGAAAGTTTCTAGTAAAAACAACACTTTACCCAATCAGCGCTCGGTGTCGAAGCGCCAGTGTCTGCATGAGGATTCGGGCTTAGAGCATATACTACTGGAGGCTGCACGCAGTGCTTGGAAAGTGTGGTCATTGGCTGTTGAAGTTTCTATGTGCCAATCACGTGCGGAGCGAGAGAGAGAGTATGTACTGATCGATATAGTGCTCTCTCTTGCACTGACCACACTTTCCGAGCACTGCGTGCTGCCTCCAGTAGTATATGCTCTAAGGACTARACAAAGAATGCGTTCGGGTAGCTCACTATCAACGCTGCTGCGTCATTCTATCTTTATTTTATATCTAATGAACGAAAAATAAAACGATACAATATTGTTGATATTGCACTCCCCGAAAGCAACCAAAGCCGCTCGCCGAGAGATTAAATATGATTGGTTGGATCTGTAAGTAACAGCCAATCATGTTCAATTATTCGATCAGGCTAGCTACTTTGGTTGCGTTCCGATATTCGCTGTTAATACTGAAAATCTATAGTACACGTTACGTGTACTATAGATTTTCAGTGCTGGCAGTGAATATCGGAATGCAGCCGAGGCTACATTCCAAAACGTTCTTTCTGAGGAAAATATTACTCGAAATATATGGTACACACGCAACGTATACTATATAAAATTTTCCTTGGAGAAAACGTTTTCGAACGTAACTTGAAGTTTTGATTGCCAAGTGGCGTATGTGGCAATTTATTATATATACATATATATATATATAAATATATATAATATATAGGATATATTGTGTATAGAATATGTTTTATATATGTATACTTATATATAAAATTCTATAGGGGAAAGTCGCTGCTACTGAAATAGATCTCCTAAAGCGATATTCCTTAACTTTTCGAAAATTACATTATATTTCTTTAACACTGATAAAAACATGATTTGTTTAGATAAAATTGAAGAAATAAAAATTCATATTAAGACAGATCATAAGATAGTAATCTAACCTAATTTAATCTATTTTTATATRYTGYCTCGCTATATRTTRCGTTTTACAAAACATAAAATATGTATATAAATCAAAAAACGYTTTATAYTGAAGTRAAATGATTCTAGAAATCTTCATATACATTAATAGTTGATATTTCCCAGATGACACACATGTCTAAAAGACGTTATAAAATCTGAAAAACATTTTAGATTTTATAATGTCTTTTAGACCTATGTGTTGTCTGGATTTGTGCAAATGACTCCTCTATAAAAAAAAGAATTATGTGACATTACTTTCTATGTTAGTTTGGGATTCATTTTGTTAGACGCTCATTTTTCCTTATCTTAGGAAAAAATTAATTATTGCAAAATTCGAGCCAGTATTTCAAAAACCTGCTGTATCATTTGAAAACACTTTCTAATTTACATTTATATTTCCAAAATTTTATTTTTAATTATCTTTTAAGAAATATCGATATAAAAAACAAAATGACAATATAGGGGCAACTTTTCCCTATATATACAATAGGATGTTATATATATATATATATATATATATATATATATATATATGTAGATTCAAAAATATATAGATTCTCTGTTTTTTATCACAGCATTAAAACTTTCTATCTTGTTTTCATCAAACATCAAGTACATACCTATTATATATTTTAGTACAATGTCATGAACATACTTAAAAATATAAAATTAAATAATACAATCTGCTTTTTAGGTATAAAAGTCTTTATATAAATGCCGAAAATCATGAAAAGAAATTGTACAATAAAAGAATATTTTACAAAAGAAGATAACATTTCATCTCGATGCAAAATTTATTGTAATGTATTGAAACACCATGGTAACACCACCAATTTATCCAACCATATAAAAAGAAAGCATCCACATTTCTTAAAGACAAGTCCTTCTGCAAAGAAATCAAAGATTCCTTCTTCATTTTGCAATGAAAATGATCATCTTGATGATAACAGTTTTGATGAAATCCTAGAAGTAAATTCACCTTCTGCTGATCCAAATGAACCAAACAAGCCTGCATGTTCTGAAGCCTGTCCTAAATCTCCTCCAAAGAAACAGAAACAACTTCCCATTGCTACTATCTTCAAAAAAATTAATGACTACAGTGGTAATGTTCCTGAAATCTTATTACATATCTTTTTAATTCTTATTTTTACATTGTGAGAAAAAAATGTTTTTCTATATTTTATTATATTATGTTCTCAATATACGGTAAAATAAGTTGTATATGCAATTAGCTCATTAAGCTCATTATAATCAGAGACTTCTATAACTAGACTGCTCACTTTGATTATTTTACATATGAAATATAGACGCTATAATCCACTTGAAATGTGTTGAGCATTCAGGGTACAGACTTCTATATACTACTAGACTGATAGCTTCCGGCTGAAGTGAGAAATTTTAAGCAATAAGGGGGGTAGTTTAAAGAGCCATTTCTTGTTAAATAAAGTAATATCAGTTTGTCAGTATATTTATACTATGTTTCAGATGATTTCAGATAGCTTTATGCATTGTGTAATCGTTTAATCATTTTAAGAAACTTTTAAATCTTATTTTATCACATTTTTAATCTTTCAGATGRTGRTACAATCGCTTCAAAAATAACAAACGGATTATTATATATGATTRCAAAAGATAATTTATCTTTATCAACAACTGAAAATGAAGGGTTCAAATATTTTATAAATATAGCTCTTCCGCTTTACAAATTGCCYGGGCGAACTACAATMTCTAAACTTATGGATGATAAATATGCATGTATAAGTACTCAATTGAAAGCTGATTTTTTAAATATTGAACACTTCGTCCTTACTACAGATGTATGGACAGATACACTTAATACCAAAAGTTTTCTTRGATTAACAGTGCATTACACTAATTCCAATTTTCAATTTCAATCAGTGGCAATTGGAGTTCGTGCTTTAGAAAAGAATCACACGTCTGAATATTTAAGTGAAATATTAAATGTACTCTGTGATGAGTGRGCAATTGACAAATACAAAGTGATAGCTGTTRTAACAGATAATGGCGCAAATATTGTAAAAGCTATCATTAATTCATTTGGGCTACGAAAACATTTACCATGCTTTGCGCATACCATTAATTTAATTGTAACGGATTCTATTAAAGCGAATACTGTATTAAAAACAGTAATAGATAAAGTAAAAGCTATAGTAACGTTTTTTAAACATAGTGTAAATGCATCTGACGAATTAAGAAAACTTCAGGTAAGAAATGGCATAAAAGAAGGGGCCGTACTTAAACTAAAACAAGAATGTGAAACTCGATGGAATTCAATGTACTACATGCTTTCTCGATTTTTACAACTGACTGAATATGTTAATGCAATCTTGATACGATTTCCAAAACCAGATATGTTAATGCAAGGAGAAATTTATATAATTAAAGAAATAGTCACAATTTTATCATCACTAGAAAAAATTACAGTGGAAATGTCTGGTGAGGGATACGTGACGTGCAGTAAAATTATTCCTATTGTTAACTGTTTAGCAAAAACTATGGAAAAGTTGTCGCCTAATACGGAAACTGGTAAAATTTTGCATCGAAACATTCARAATCAGATACTTAAACGATTTTATTCAGATGAATCAAATATAGAAAAAAATGATATTCTCACGATATCAACTATATTAGATCCACGGTTTAAAAAACTTCATTTTCGTAGCGCTCTATCAGTTTCAATTGCTATTGAGAAAGTATGTAAATTGATAAAAACTAAACAAGATGTAGCAACTAGTGTGAATGACCCACAGAATAGTTTAGCTCCTGTAGCAAATAATACCAACGTCTGGAGTATTCATGATGAATTAGTATCTTCTACTACCAGATGTTTTGATGAACCTGGCGTTCCTGTCGAGCTGAGACAATTTTTAAGTCAACCCGTAATTCAAAGAACTGATGATCCCATAACTTATTGGCATCAAGCAAAGATGGTATATCCTAATTTGTACAAAATAGCAATTAAGTATTTATCTATCGTTGGTACTTCAGTACCAAGCGAACGTCTATTTAGCAAAGCAGGTAACATCTTAACTGAAAAGAGGAGCCGTTTGAGTAGTGAAAGATTATCCAAGTTAATATTTTTAAGTTCTTTAGATAAAATTCACTGGCAGAAATTTCTTTAAATTATATTTAATATTCTTTATAGCGTATATTTCTTTACGTTTCAGATTTATCGAAACATTTGATAATAGAAGATGTCTGTCAAGTTTCCGTAAATCACTTGCTTTTTAATTTTAAAGTAGGTTTTCATATACTGTTCTTTATATTTCCGCAAATTCTACTTTGTTAACAGTCTAATATTCTGCAAAATTTGCAATAATGTTCGCAGGATATAATAATAGAAATCATAATTTCCTATTAACACTATTATTTTTTTTTTCCGTTATTGCCCAGGAAATGGGTTTCAAATAAAACAGCGACAGACTTTTATATACTATAAACAGATCTATGATGTTATGGATTAGTTTCACCAACCCCGATTAAGTATCAGCCATAATTGGTTCTTTCTGGTCAATGACAAATGTAATTGGTTAATTTCAATGGAATAATCGGCTGATTAAGCTAATCGACGATGGTRAACTAACCCTAGGTAATTTTATGTTAATGTGTTCCACCAGCTTTCTTTATGCTCGTATTATTTGAATTATTTTGTTTTATTTTTTCTTTTTTTCTTTTTAACTTGTGATAAATATTACTGAATCGAAAACAATTTATATTAATTATACATATACACAATATATGCAACGCGCGCGCGCGCGCGCGCACACACACACACACACACACACACACACACACACACACATACACATTGATTTTAATTTAAAGCGATTCTTTGGAATCGATTCATTTTTTTTAAATTAATCGATTATAAAAATCGCAGCTTTAAAAAAGATTCGATTCTCAAATAATCGATTACTTAACAAAATGTGGCATCACTAGTACACGGACGTGGGTTCATGCTTCAGTGTGCGTGACCAGCCTATCCCCTCCATGCGGCCGCGTGCCGTAAATCGGCCGAAACTGGCATCACTGTTGAAAAGTACAGATCTATAGATATATAGTAAGTAGTACAAACTCGAAGAAACATAGCCTATATTCACGTTTCTGTTTAGTGTTAGTGCTCAGGTGTGATTCTACGTTTGCATTTATTCTATGTAGCAAAGATTCTATGTTGCATAAAGTCTATATAAATTAATTCTATATAAAATTCTATACACGATATAGACAAATTAAATGATCACAATTTTTTAAATCTGATTTGAAAAAGAAAGTTAAATTTTTCGAAGAGATGATAGTATCTGAGATTGTCTGCGGTTCTAATTTTAATGTGAAAAAAATATTGAACTTATGAAGAATACGAATAATGAATTCAATACTCAGAAATGACTAATCTCGGTTAGAATTTAAATCCGAACTTGTACAATGTGGGGCAACATTTTTACTCTTATGCTATTCAAAATTCACATTAATATTGCATTTAGTAGTTTTTTCACAGGAATCACATTAAAATTAGAACTGCAGACAAAAGTATTCTGGACTTTGTAAACTTACTTTGTTTTTCACTGTACTTTGTTTTTTATTCATAAAGTAAGATTGTTTGTACAAGTATTCTGAAATATATTAAAATTTTATACAAATCAATAAGAAATGATAATAATGAATCTAACCTAACCTAACTTATCCTAAATGAGCGCGCGCGCGCGCGCGCGCGCCGAAATGCGTATATGTGTGCATATATGTACGCTGACTGCGTATGTATGCGTGTATACGTGAGCGACTATTTTCTTCTTATTTTGATTGCGTAAAACTATAGACATTCGCCGCAAAATTCTATGGGACATGTTACTTCGGACATTCAAACAATCGAAAAACTATATCAATCGCAATACATTTAAGATTTGTTTCTCAGAGAGTTTCTCTAAGATTTCTCAGATTAACGCAATATACCTTTGCGATCGTCCTCATATTGTCCTCAGATTGTCCCTGTGCTGTTAGGGGCAAGACTTGTCGACGTTCGCGGAATTTAAATAATGTCGATGAGTCGCATGTCGATAGTTGCTTTCGCGCGTTGTAATCTGATACGAGATGCTCCAATCGAATCGATCCATTTATTATTTTTATTGAGCATAAACAGTTTCCACATGTCATTTTTGAGCGTGCGATTGAACTACTCGACGACTGATGCTATCATTACTGAAAAATACTGTTAAATAATGATTCACGTTGTGTCTTTTTTAAAATTGTAAAATTCCTTTTCCCAGTTAATCTACAGTTTATTAGGGCATCTTTTATCGTTTCGAATTATCTTTGCGATAGACATTTCACAAGTAAATGGCGGTATTTTCGAACGTCTACAAAAATTGTGTACACTGTGATGTGACGCCTTCGGCGGCATCATCACAAGGCATTGATCCGACCGAGGGAGGGAATTCTCGTGGTCCCGATCAGGGAGCGAGTTCACCCGCAATTATTTAATTATTGTATTCTTTTTCTTGGTTATCGTGTCATTATGCGAGTCCAAAGGGACACGGGAGAGGCGAAATGGTTGGCGGTCTAATTTTGTATAATGCGGGGAGCCGAAACATCGCCGTAGAGAGGAACATCAAGAGAAGAAGAGAGTGGTGTGCCCGAGGAAATGCCGCCGCAGGTCCCGAGTCAAACTCGCCCCATCGCCGGCGAATACGGAGGTCCCAGCAGCCTAACATCGGGCGGAAAGTTATGCGGTTCCAGAAGGAAGAAGCATGAAGGAGGACCCCGCCGCGCGACCTCAAGAAGGATACCCGCTTCGACCTGGCCAGCCGGATTTTGCCTCTGAAAGAACCAAGACTCCCGACGAGATCAACGGACCGCGCAAGAGTTTCCATATCTATCAAGGATCTAAGAATCGATCGAGGGCGCCTCGCGCACAGTATAGAGGAGATGCGCCAAAAATCGGCGCAGAACTCGAGGGACCTGGGCGAGCGCCGATGGCAGCCACTGTTCGGTGAGCGATCGATCGGCGAGGACGACATCGAGCGAGCCCGGCGATCCCGATCTGCGGACCTTGTGTAAGCCACCATTCCAGCCACTTAGTACGGTAAACCCCGGGTAAGGCCAAAGCCTTGTTTGTGTCGCGAATCGAACTCGCGTGTGATTCTGGGCGAGCGGGGCTGAGTCGGAGCCCCTTAGAGTGTTATCGTTTCGAGGCTGGCCTGCCCTGGGTATTACGGACAAAGAGACTCCTCCTGGAGAAATCGCGAACCGACAGTCATTTTGCGTTTTGTAGCGTCTTTTGTCGTGTATCTGATATTACAAATTGTCGTGTATTTGATGTTGCAAATTGTCGTATATTTGATAACGTAACTTGTCGCGTATCATGTCGAGTTGGGACCGCGCGTTCTGTTCGCGGGCTGCAGCGTTTATCGTATCGTCTGTGGTGCGATCCGCGGCTCGCGGACAACCGTCCCTTGGTGGCACCTCTTGTCGCGTCTCTCTCGACACTTTATTTCGTTCCGTTGAAATGATCGCGTCGTGATACATTATGTCGATTGCACCGACCGCGAGTCGGAGTTTAGCGTATTACATGCGGAGTTATGTCGAAAATTAAAGAGTAATCTTGTATTCGCGGAAAATATCGCGTCGAATGCAGATGCTTATTTGAAGTCACTCAGTATTCGACTCTCTGCAAAGCATGTTATAGCATTCTATGCTTTTCCACCATTTCTTCTTTGTTAAATATATTTACTATCTTTATTTTACTGAATTCTGTGCTTATTGCTTTACCTTCTTTCAGACCTTGCCGACCAAATTAAAAGAATCATGCCCCTCTGCCAAATACTGAGCGGGGAGCGGGCGGACTAATTTTGAGATTAACGAAATATATTAGAGTGGTGCGATTACTCGCGCCTGGCGCCCATTGTCTTAAGTATTGCGGTTACGTGTCGGATCGTTTCCTTTGTCGCGTATTGTCTTGTTCCTTTCATCGCGTATCGCACTGTCTTCGTCGTCATGTATCGTCTCGTTCGTGCAACCGCGTAGTCTCGTTTTTGCTAGCTAATTCCTCGGTAGCGCGTATCGTTCCGTCTTCGTTTGGTGTATTGTCTATTCTTCGTTTCGCGTAATAAGCTCCTTAAATCGTCGTGTATCGCTTTAATCTTACAGTTTACAATTGTGGACGGGCTCTTACGGGATTCGGCGATCCCAGAGGCAACCCCTTCATCGCAACACATACTCCAATCTTGCCTTATTACTTAACAAGTACTTAATGAAAAGGTAATTATAATGTTTTGAGAAGCTCTCAAAATAATCTACAAGAATATAGACAATAAAAAATTAGGAGTTCTATTTAAGAAATTGGAGATAACCTTCACATGACCTTCAAGCAACTATTCAAGGTCAAACTAATGATACCATCTTATGTCCTTTTCAAAGCCAGACAACTTTTGTCTGAAACATTTTTTTCTAAAATCAAAAATTAATAATTATTTGGGATGACATTAAAATACATCCTGTATACAAAAACATTACATTATTACACTTGTTTGAAAAGGCTTCCTTTTCTTTCTTTAATGGTGAGTACAACCAACAGTTTATTTAAATAGTGATTAAAATAATGATTCTCGTATTTAAGCGAACGTTCCGAAGTTTCGTTTAGAAAGGATAAAGGGTTGACAGGTATGATCAAATCGACAATATTAAACATAAAATCATATACAAAAAGGAATAATAAAAATGTGAAGTAGTTGCAACAATTGATCGAAAAACGCGAAATCAATCAACTGGCCATATAGACTTAATCCTATTTTCATAAAACACTTAGGAGGTAAAAACTTATGACTAAATTATATAAGATAAATATAACATTCATTTGGCATTAACGTACGAAAATGGTGCTGATTTATCATTTCATAAATACACGAAGATGACGTAACATCAAGACAATGTAATTACTACAGAAAGTTATAATACGAAAATGTTGTCTTTAAAAATGCAACAACAAAAAAATAGTGGTTATTGATGTACTGAATAAAACATTAGTTTCAACGCAAGTAAAAATATAATCATCGCAATCGAACCTAGCAACGTGAGGCAAACGTATGTCAGCATGGAAAGGAATTAACGCAATTAAATTAAAAAGCCATAGGTGACGCAATTAGCGTACTCAATGTCACTCAAACCATGGGTAAAGCACTTAGTGCTTTACAATCAAAAGCAATAGGTGATGCAATTAGCAAACTCACCAGCATAAGCCATATGTAACTCGATTACTGGTAATCAGATTCATAAGCCATATGTAAGTAATTAGCGCTGTCAGAATCGTAAGCAATATATAAAGCACTGAGCGTTATCAGAATCGCAAGCAATAAGTGAGCAATTAACGCTGTCAGAATCGTAAGCAATATATAACGCACTGAGCAAAAATCTTCTTCAAGCAGTAATATGAATAAAGGGTAAGACACTTTTATCCGCTCAGTTAAGCCATCTAAACATACTTATCGTAATCATACTTATGCTTTATAAGATCGCACTTCCACATGGCATCCATCGCCCGACATGGAATCATGCCCTGTCTCAATAGCAACGTCCGCTCAATCTCCAGAAGAATAGACTCGGCCAACTGCCTTTCAATGTGAAAGGTTTGATCCTCACAAATAGAGCAATTGTTGTAAGTTTCGGTCAACAAACTTTTGATGAAACACTCTGATCATAAACGCGTCCACACGAACTGTCGAACAAAGAATGCCAGGGGAACAAAGGACCACAGAACGTTCGCTTCACTTCGCAACACGCATCCGCGTAAGAAAAAGTTCCCCGAGACGATGTCGGGAGAAACATTACAATTCCGCTTCGCGATTACTATGAATGCCATCTATCAGCATTCGCTGAATACTCTAACTGTGTCTTGACAACTACGAATTTAGCATGCTGTACAAAGTTTTGTTGCTTTTCTAACAACACTGCACATGCTCACAACGTTTTGATGCTTGATGTTCCCAGGGCACCTTAAAGCCCGTAGACTAAAGATTGGGATTGAGATTGGATTGGAATTTTACCAATTAGAAGAAAAAATCAATCTCAGGTTTAATGAACTTTGCTTTGATTTGTCAAAATCCAATTCAATTTCAATCTCAATCTCTAGTTTGAAACGGGCTTTATGAGCGGTATTCATAGAACCGTATTTATAATCGAGTCTCAAGTCAACACTTGAGACAACCTTGACCAGATCAGTCTTATTCAATCCAGATCGCCTTAAGATTGATAGATTTCATTAGCCAGTATTTATAGTCCGTTCTTATATTCAAGACCGTCTTAAGTTCAGTCTTAATATACCCTCTAGATTCATAATCAAAAAATAAGACGGTACTTAAGTAAAATCTCAAGTTAAAACTTATCGAAGACGATCTTATTTCAGAGCATCTTGAACAATCGTGACATGATTCATAAACGTATTATTTGTTATAAGCACGAGTTTGAGAATAACTTATTGGTTATGGGGATTTACAGGATTCTCTTACTGTGTCGCCCACGTTTCTAGCGTATTCGTTTGTAGGCGGTCGCCAGTGTAGAGATAGGTTGTCCCTCACTGCGTAGACCGAGCTTCGTCTCCTGGGTAGATTCACTGTGGCTGTTACAGTCCTTGGTGAACAGTTCCCGCTTGAAGCGTGTTTTCTTCCGGGAAGGTCATTGACTTTGCCATGCTGTTGTTAGAGAAAAATATTGTGGCGCGAGATGGAATCGAACCTGAATCCTTCGGTTGTTTATAGTCTAGCGCTTTATCATCTGTGCTACGGCCACCTTGTACTATTATTGTTTATTTGAGTCGTATAGCAAGTTTCATCAACGACGAATGTGGGAACGGCAGTCCGCCACAGTTATGAATTCATAGTCATTTGAGATTATCTTATTTGATATATATATATATATATATATATATATATATATATATATATAAGTAAATAAGATTGTCTTCGCCAAGTCGAGTCGAAGGACGACTTAAGCAAAAATTATATATGTGTAAAAGGAGTAATAGCGAAAACGAAAATGCATGCACAATCCAGTTGTATTATTTTATAGTAATAATGAATCTAGAAAATCTTGAGATTGTTGAAATTCAGGATGTTAACTCCTCAAGAAAAAAACTCCTGAAGAAAAAAACGAGATACAAATTCGTGCTTCCAAAAAATATAAGGTTTCGTTTTTCAAAAAACTCTATTATGTTTGGCACTTTACTGTTAATTGAAGAAGAACTCGAAAAAATAAATAATCGCTAGTGTTACTAATATCCCCTGTCATACAATTATTGATCTGCTTACGCTTTTATTCAACAACAAGTTTTCAGGTTAGAATATATTTTCTGTTTAAATTATGTGACTTGATTGTCACGATAATGTTGAAATGATGTTATTATTTCATATGAAATTTCAATCATGATAATATAATCTTTTCGAGTGTTACTTATGTAAAACTGTTATTTATATGTAATATAAATGTGTTGTCATGAGTATTTTTCATGACGAATGAGTCGCCCGGAAACGCGATCAAATTTTTGCTTATCGCGGTCGCTCGATGGCACGAGCCACCGCGATAAGATGACACCCGCTCGAAGGTCGCAGTCACCTCTTCTCCGGAAGCGACTGCGACTTTGCTGACCAGGTCGGTGCTGATCGGCAAAACCGACCTGGTAACAAAGTGCCAAAACGCACTATAAAGAGGCGCGCGACGAGACCGCGCGCGTTTTTCTCGACTAACGTTCCGTGAGGTGCGGTATTGTAAAATAAATACGCAAGTGTGTAAAAGTAAAATAAAATAACTTTACTACAAAAGATATACACGGCGACTAAATTTCTTGGCCCACCAATCCCGACCCCGTRGCCGCTCCGGCGGCACTACAGTGTATATAATACATATTTGATAATTTTTGTAATTTACAATTAAATTGTTAATTTACAGCTTAATATAGGAGATGTATTACAAGTTTCCCAATCTACTATTTCTAGAATCATTTTTCGAGTATCAACTTTAATAGCAAGTCATATTAATCGTTACATAAAAATACCAATATCAAAAGAAGCACGTGCTGAAAACAAACGCTTGTTTAAGGAAGCTGAATATGGCAGTGGAGCTATAGGTTTACCTTGTATTAATGGAGCAATAGATTGTATGCACATTCTCATACACAGTAGATTATAAGATATTGAGGAAATATATAGAAACAGAAAAAGGATACTTTTCCTTAAATGTTTAGGTATTTTTGTTAAAATAATTATAGTTCTATTAAATATATGTTGAAAAGAAAAAAGGCACTTATGTTTTACATCCCAGATAGCCAAATGTCTTTGAAGTTGCTGTCATATTGCCAACAATCGTTGAAGCAGTCAATTTTGAAAAACTAGGAACAAGGTGAGACAACA
>JANQDE010000702.1:0-30294 GCA_037157785.1 Cephalotes varians
CCCGCCACCGCGCCCGCCACCGCGCCCGCCACCGCGCCCGCCACCGCGCCCGCCACCGCGTCCGCCACGGTGTCCGCGACTATGGCGGCTTTTTTGCCAACGCCTGGCTGTAATAAATTAAAAAATTAGTTATTATTCAAAAACGTCTTTTTCGAGGAAAATTTTACTCCGAATGAGTAGAATTTTACTTTGAGATGTATTCTCACAGAGTAAAATTTAAACTACTTACATTTTTGCGGCTCCGACGCGGACGGCTGCGCTATCTCCGGTGTAGACGGTGCAGGCACTTCTGTAGACTCTGAAGGTTTAAGTATCTTCTTTGCAACAGCGAGTTCTTTTTCTAACGATTTAACTAGGACCTTCAAGGTCGCTATCTCTTTGTCTGCCTCTTTTTTCTTTGCTTTTTCTTCTTCTTTTTCTGCAACTTGCATGAGTCTGAAAACTAATTTGAATATTAGTTAGAAAATAAAATAATAATTGCTTTCCATTTTCATACAAATGATACCGAGTTTAAAGTTGAGTACTTTATACTCAGATAATGACGTCATTACTTGCTTATTTTGGTCACAAAGCTATTTATTGCATAACAACACAGATTTATAATCTCACTTGTAATGTGAGTTAACAGTTGTTTTTCATTTACACCAAAACTCAGATAATTCTCGTTTGTGATGTTATAATTCAGTTCAATGCACGTTCTTTTGTATTCTAACAAGTGAGATTGAGAATTATCTGAGTTTTGGTGTAAATGGAAAGCAATTAATATAGGCTGCGTTCTGATATTTATTACTAGTACTGAAAATCTACAACGCACGTTGTATATATTAATAGTGTATGTATATCTGTGTGTATGTGTGTGTGTACACGCGCGCACACACATGTATACTATAGAGTACATATATTATAGATTTTCAGTATTTGGAATGAATATCGGAATGCAGCATAATATAAAATGTTGAATGTTTACATATCCGTATCGGTATCCATCATGTCTTCTTCTTCTTCCTCTTTGATTATACTGGGGTATCCGAGACACTACCGTATTATTGATTATTAAAACGCACAAATAACGATGCACAATAATGCTTTCTTAAAAAATTATTTAGCACGTTGAGAATACGTCCAGCCTGGGTAGTTAGCGATTTTCATTTGTTTCTTTGATGATACAAATTATGGATCAGGCACACAGGACGCGGCAACGATTGCCGCGCGGCGGAAGTTGACATTGTAGCCAATCACATTTCATTCTTGTGGAGAAGCAATAAATTGATTGGCTACAGTGCCTTTCCTCGCACGGTAGGTATTACCGTGTCCTGTGTATCCGAGCCATAATTTGTATCATTGACTACGGCTGCATTCGAGGAGCGCGCTATCAGCGCTATTGGGTCATTCTACCCTTGTTTCACGTCTAATGAATGATAAAGATAGAATGACACACTAGCGCTAATAGCGCGCTCCCCGAACGCAGCCATAATATAAGAAAAGAAACAACAGATTGTCTGCGCTCTTTTATTGTTCGACGCTGGCGAAACAGTGAGCGCACACATACACAGGTCCTTCTCTGTGTGTGTTTGTGTGTCATYACCTCTACACGCGACCCGAAACTGGCAGAGACTTGGGCTTGATCGCTAGCGCCTATCTAGCGACGGATATTGCAACCGTACAAAGTCGACGACGATGAGGACGATAATAACAACGTTTCTTAAAGTAAAAATTTTCAGATTGAACTTTGCATCATGATATCTCTGCTCATAGGGCACGTAGAGAAAAAATAAAAACACTTTTTATGTAATTCAGACCCAAGCTATCGATTGAACCTATTTAGAATTTAATCGGTTCAGTCGTTATTGAGATCCGAAAATCTCAAGTGCTCGCATCTCGCCGGCTCGCGTAAAGATACACGGTAGCGTCTCAGTCGACATATCTATACTTGACACCCGAGACACTACCGTGTCTCCTGATATATCGTAATTATTACCTCTTCTATATTATTACCATTCGTAGGATCAATAAAATTATTTTCATGTAAAATATTTGTAATGTTCTTTGTACATAGGTTTGTCAGTCGCCTTCAATCGATGGATGTAAAATATCTTTGAGAAAAAAAAGTATGATTTTATTTGCTTTTATCTGTAATACATTTTCTTTGTCCTTTAAACATAAATGTCTTACTCGCTCCGCCTAAAAGTCTTTTAATTAATGGAAGTTGTTCCCATTTAGATCTTTCTCTTGTAATTATGGCCTTATTAATGCGAAATTTAGTTTAGTTTACGACTAAGTCAGATAGATGAAAATTTTTCTTCTTACTTTTTAGACATAAAGATACAGGACAAGAAGCAAGTTGAAACGATAGACTTAATTTTATGCAACATTTTCCTAGAGAGATACAGAGAAAGAAAATTTTTATTCCAATGGTATTTATTAAACTAATATATAAAAACTAATTATGCTTCTACTTTTTAATTCTATTTACTAAAAAGCATCGCACGGCATACTGTGGGTATTAATTTGGTAACCCGTCACCAAATTACACAATTAAGTTAAACAAGAATATCGTTCCATGTTTTTTGGTGTGACGAACACGTGGTACATTTGCTATTGTATTATTGGAAAAAATATATATTTGAATAAATATACATTATAATAGATTATTTATTATGGAATGGATCGCGTGTATCACTTATTTTGGATTAAAAATGGTAGGACTTCCATCAGTTTCAATTCCGTTATATTATACAATGGATTCGAGAAATTTTTACATTTTACATTTTACATTTTGGATATGAAAAATAGAGATTGTGTAGTCTGATTGCTGAATTTAAATTTTGGATCGTTTCGATTCATTTCCGTTTGCTGAGCAGAACGCAAAAGAAAAATAAAAATATTGCAGGCCTGTGTATATATTTTATATATTGTATATTCAAGATCAAGAGGGATTATCGCAAATGTGTTTGGCTGAAGCTTTGCTCAACCTTTAACACACAAATGTCTGTAATTCAGACCACGAACATATGTTATTATAGTTTACCATCAAACCATTTTTAAATCGAAGGATTCGCATACACTTATATACATGTTTTATGTATTTAAGTTTCTTACCGATACATGTTTATTTCTTTTTTGTACTGTATTAAAACCGTATTGACCGTTTTTTAAAAAGATAAGGATATTACTACACTTGGAATTTATATTAAAATTTTTATTTGACACGATCGAATACCGCAACTGAACATGATAATTTATACCAATAACCATCGACTAGACTGGTTGATATATATATGAATATAACGTTTCGTTGTTATTTCACAGAAAAGAATGACAATTGTATCTTTTAATTAATTGTGACTTTCATATTTTTTCATTATCGTTTTTTGATCCATGCCAAGTAGTTTTCAGAGCACGGAAAGCACCAAAGTTGAAAGTCTAAAGGAAAGGAGGATATGTCGTTACGGATTGGAACGTAAAAATGTTGGAGGCTTTCTATAACGATAAGAGCCACGAGTCATCCATCTACTACTAGTAAGTCAGAATTATAAATCTTAAGTAATTTGCATCCACGATAAGTTGTAGTTTAAATATCGTTGCATCGCGTAACACGTTTCAACCAATCGGAAGGATGTAGTTTTCGAGGCAAACGACTACGTTCGTATCGTTTGTCTTTTTTATCGGTGTACATATTTTGAGATATTCGTTCCATACTTTTTAATAGATAAGTTATTATTCGTTTTAAGTATATTTCAATCAGACATATATCGCTTTTCGATTGGTTGGTCATAATCTGTAATCTCTCGAGTTCTAAATCGGAAGAGATGGAACGGATCGGCCATCTCCTCACTCAATCACTCGGATTTATTATGTTGTCTTACACACTACCGACCGATTTACAACTAGCTTCCGACTTATGATTTATGATTTGTGGCTTGTTGCGTACAAAGCCTTTAACAGATTATATATGTTATGCGAAATATATACCTGCGAATCGTTTCGATCGTTTAAAACATGACGTGACACGAGTCGTCGAGTAAAGTTTCGCCATAATTTATTAGTCCGTTCGTTTAAATTTAGACCAATCGTGACACTGTGCTATATGGATCGTGAGAAAGTAAACGTATATGTCTTGTTTTTTAATAGCGTGTCTCGGGATACGGGATACCAGGTCGTCCTGTGTATAATGAAAAATTTCTCGACTCTACCGCTTTCCTCTACTTGCTTAACGCCACCAACTTTCGTCGGCTACTTGTGTAACACGATCGTTTTATCGTTAAACAAAATCGAAACAAGTTATTTTATTAATCTGATCTGATTCGACTTGAACGTACGGACCTTACGGAGTATCATTTTTTTTACAACGCCTAATGCGATATAAGATGCGTATGATCTAATGGTGTCTTGTATAGGCAAAGAATATTATTTGAGATAGAATATCCGAACTCTGATGATCTTTGTAAGCGTTAACGATTCGTCTTTTCTTCTACGAAGATATAACGTTTCTCTCTGTATGACGAGCTGACTCTACCGTTTGTATATTTATCTTTCGTTTGATATTTTGTACGAGTATTCAAAGATCGGTATGTCCTCTTGTACACGGGACGTATGATTTAGCGGGTGCATCACGCGAATTGAAGCGAATCATCTAATTTGTTGGATTATGTTTCCCTGTTATTTATGTAATGACCTACTATTGCTACTATTGTTGATATCTCGTCTCAGATCGGTCAGTCGACGCGTCCTAGGAGATTCGACGTTATGTTTTCTTTTTTGAAACTTAAGTTACTTTCATGATAGTCG
Organism: Cephalotes varians; assembly: GCA_037157785.1. Classification (NCBI taxonomy): domain Eukaryota; kingdom Metazoa; phylum Arthropoda; class Insecta; order Hymenoptera; family Formicidae; genus Cephalotes; species Cephalotes varians. The sequence goes on from JANQDE010000702.1 coordinate 4,789, forward strand.
GGGGAGGGGCTCCGCTCCCCCCGAACCCTCCCCCTTCGCATCCGTGGCTGCATCCTGATCGGAGAGCGTAGAGAGTTGGGAGAGGGAAATCGTATAGTCGTCCGACCGATGATGGCCATTTTCCCTTTCTTCCCCCTCCCCTACCTCCTCTATCGCTCTGGGCATTGCCTCTTCTTTTGGAAGTTTTAAAAATTTCATCCTTGTGCTGTAAAAAAAAAAAAAATTAAAAAAACCTCGTTGGGATCGAAGAAGCTTCCTCTGTCACGCTCGGATCGACGACGCTCCGTGTCTACTCTGCCTGCCTGCCTGCCTGCTAGCGTAGACATACTTACCTTTGTTGGGATCGACGAAACTTCGTCTATCTCTCTGGGATCGACGAAACTTCGTCTATCTCTCTGGGATCGACGGCACTCTGTATACTTCGCTGTAAACTTACTCGCTGTACACTCACTACCTCGGGATCGACGATTTCCCTCGTCTATTTGTCGTCGACGTCTCTCTACGTTCCATGACACAAAGACGTGCCCTATCGCCAGATAGCAATAATTTGACTCACGATTAAATAACGGCGATGTTGAACGAGTCGATGAGCACTTCCTCGTCATCCTCGTCGTCGGCGGCGGCGACGGTAAACGACACCGACTCGAATAACGGAATAGATCCGGTCCTCACGTTACTACAACCTTTGGCGATCGACGAGGACTATGCGAGCGCCAGCGACATGTCCTTTAAAGGTGACATAGATTCGTTCGTCATCGTCTGCAGAAGCCCAGAACCATTCATCTGCGAGGCGTACTGCAAACTATACATGAAACCGAACGTGCCTCTTGCAGTAAAAAATGTAAAATACACAAAATATATCATGAAAAGACACGAATTCGACATTAAACGCGAACCGGATTTCGAGGCTTACCGGGAGACGAACGATTACCGAGGAGAATGGTTCGATTTCTCTATAGGCACGATAGACGGACGAGATCTCCAAGTAGTCTTTCAAATGGATCTTGAAAGCGATTTTTTTGTCAACGTCCCGACAAGAAGTACGTCGGAGACGGACGGACGTAGCGCAGTTGCCTGCTCCGCCTTTATGAAGCACGTAATCGCGCGTGTGACGCGTCGGCTCGATATAAAATCGGAGTCCGCCAAGGCGGGATAGAAATTTATCGAGTACAATGTATCGAGACAGTACAGCATCATACGCGCCGATTACGCCACTTTCGCGCATCACGTGGCCGACGTGTTGCTCGAAACAAATTTAAGCCAAACTTGCGGCATGAATCGCGTTTGATTCTACATGTGGCATCATGGTATGAGGTTCGAAAAAACGCGGGCCGAGTCATACCTGAGCCAAATAGTACATTTGAACCATTCACATGTGGACGTTATTCAAATCCATCGTGCCGATAATTTGGCATTCGACGACGACGACAACGATCCTATCGTCGTGAAACTGAGTGGAAGGGAAAACGATTCCCTCATCTTATTGTTTCAAAATTCCGTAAATCTTGGGGGAAAAACGAAACGTTATAGGACCGGCTTCCTTCAAGATTTTGGATATTTCGCGCGTAACACGTTTCCAACATACGAGGAGCATATTGTTACGCACGCTCAGGCATACAACGCGTCGGCCAAAATAGTGCGTTTTGCGGACATCGGCTTCGTTGCTGCTTATTTGATATGCGGCGGGTACAAAACGGGCGACAGACTCGACAGGAGACGAGCCGATGAACCGAGACAGTACGCTCAGGACGTACAATCGTACTGTCTGAACTACGTGCGCCGAGGACAATGTCTCAGAATCGAGGAGGTATTGATCTTCGATTATCTCAGACTCGACGAGCCTATGTCGGAGGCTATTCAAATTTATCGCGTTTTCGACGACAATCAACGGACGATACTCACCACCGAATTGTTGCGCCGCAATCTCCTGTATCGCCTCAACAACTGGCGGATGTATTTTGACGGCGCCGTAGGTACGGACGTCAAATTTTTAAAAAACGTTATTGTAAACGTCGAGACTCTTGATAATTTTATATGGATGCCTCCCGCAATTGTCAGACAAACAATACGATCATATATATGAGTCATGTACTTTGCGTATGGCAGTTCGCCAGAGTACAATTATCAAGTAATGAATTATATGTTTGTCCATCGGACCGAAGCGGATTCTAATAGAAACGGCGTCGTTAGACTGCGTCCTCTGTTGGACGAAACCGATAACTGTCTATATACTCCATTGTTCTCAAAGAGAATACCTGCCAATCAAATGAACGTGACGCGACACATGTGGGCCGTTGGCAGCGCCATCTGGGATTTGTACGCCCAAGAAGACGAGGAACAGAAGGAACAAAATGTAATAAAGTATCTCGTGTGCCTGTACGCCTCGTGTCTCAAACCTGGCGTCGTCTCGTTGGAGGCGAACGTTGTAAAACTGGCCCAAAACATTGACACGAACTACAAACGGGCATTCACCGTAAACTCGTTTGTGCAGCGATTTCGTAAAACTTGGGCGAAACATTACGTCCGCTTGTCGGGTTACGTTTCGGCGAAAGATATCGCTCGACAAATAATGGACAACCCGGCAACGATGTTTGCAAAAATGTGCAGAGCGTCCGTAAGATTCGCCGTGATGATCGTGACGCGTTTGAAAAGTTTGTGGAGGAGAAGGTGGAAATTTTTCCCACCTAACCTATCTCATTCGACCAATGAAACAACTGGCTTGGTCCATAGTAAGGACGGATGGTAACGTTCGCCTCACGGTAGAAAATGTTCGCAAAATGATGCGGATGAGATATCGTGGCGTAACGTTCAACATTTCACCCAAAAGAGTACGACGAAGCAGCAGCCGTAAAGCGTCGTCGCTGCCGACGCCGTCACCAGTAAAACGAACATTGTGCTGTAGTCGGTGTGTCTTTAAAAAATATTTCTTGTTATATCTAGAGAAGCTATTTAGGGATTCATTTTAAGATGTCAGATTTATTATTTTATATGTGATATGTGTGCTTCAAAAGTAATATCACTGTGATCACATTAATGTAGAAACGTAGAATTAAATGAAGATGGTTTTAAGTATAATGTGATCACAGTGATGTTACCTTTGATGCACATGTCATTGATCACATATAAAAATTGAACATGTTTTTAGTTCCGCGACCGGCTCCTCCACCGCTGTCGGCTTCTCCACAGGTCGGCGACCAGCTTGGCGACCGCCTCCGCTGTCCGCTTCTCCACCGGTCCCGCGGCCGGCTCCCTGGCCACCTCCGCGGCCGGCTCCGCGGCCGGCTCCACGACCGCGCCTGTGACGAGCGCCTCCTTTCGCCCATCGTCTCACTAGAGCAAAATAATAATAATTAGTAACAAGTATACGTAACAATTTTATTTAAAATGAGCGAACGCATTACGTTCGCTCATTTTACATAAAATTGTTAAGAAATGAAAATGAAAATAAAAAATTACTGTACTTACGTCTTTGTGGTTGCTGTACAAAGTCTCTGGAAGTTTGCAGCGGTACTGCATTGTACGGCAGCAGTGGCGATGGCGTTGGTAACAGCGGCTGTGGGCCCGCCGGCGATGGCGAGGACGGTGGCGTGGGCGGTGGCGGGGGCGGTGGCGGTGGCGGTGGCGGCGGCGGGGGCAGTGGCGGTGGCTGCGGCGGCAATGGTCCCATCGCCATCGCCGAGACCATCGGCCTCGGCACGTTCACCTGTTCCTCCAACCGCCTCTGCAGCTGTCTGACTTTTCTTTTGTAATAGTTGATCTCTTTCAGGCTGAAAATCAATAAACAATTCATTATTTAAGAATAAAATATATTGCGTGTTTACTTACGTATCTTCCTTGGTAGCCATGTTTCTTTGACTGCGTTCACCGGAAGAAAAAGGAGCTTAAGCTGCGTTCGGGGAGCGCGCTATCGGCGCTGTTGCGTCAGTCTATCTTTGTCATTCATTAGACGTAAAATAAGGATAGAATGACACGACAGCGCCGATAGCGCGCTCCCCGAACGTAGCCTTAGTAAGCGCTTTGTACCGATCAGATACTTTTCGATCTAAATTGAAATAGAATTCTATGCTTTTAGATCCAAAAATGTGATCCAATCGGCACAAAGCGCTAATTAAGCTGCTTTCTCGCTACTAAACGCACTCGGTGCGTTCGATAACGATCGAAAATTGATCGAACGAGAAAGTAATCGACGCGTTCGGTTGACGTTCAACGGTGTCTGTTTCGCGGTACGAATTAACGCGGTACGCGTTATCAAGTTGGTTTATATACTGTGGCTATTTTCCTAGTGTATAATACGTACTCGTATAATCTTCCCAGTAATATGAAGAAGGAAACGAAGCATCCAATTGTTCCAAGCACTCGTCTCAATTACACAGACTTCCTATCAAGCCACCATACGTCGATGAAATTGCTGAAGCTCCTGAAGAAGAGGTTGAAATATTATTTCCAATGACAAGCCAGATCGGGTATGTACGATATCATTTGCACGTTGTTTATATATAATGATTATCTCTAGATGTAATGTGAGATAGCAGTAAATAACCTTTTTTATATAGATAATAATAAAATATCGTTTCTTCCAGAAATAGCCATTTGACACGATATCACTGGGTGCTTTCCAACTACGTACACAGGTGTAACAGGTGTAACACAGTGTCCACTAGTGTGAAAAAGAGTATATCAGTGGGCGTTTTCCCACACAACAACGACACAGTGTAACACAGTGAATCATTTCAATCTTATTTATCATTGTTAAACAACAAGGATGAAATGATCCACTGTGTCATCTGTGTAACTTGTTGGAAAACGCCCAGTGTGTCTCATTTACACTAGTGGACACTGTGTTACACAGTGTCGCCTGCGTACGTAGTTGGAAAGCACCCACTATTAATCTTCCCAGTAATAAAACATTAGCTGACAAACAAAAAGGAAATTCGTAAAGTTATTTCGTAAGTAATTATTATATTTCATAATATATATGACATGTGAATATACTAGAAAGGAGTAATACATGAAACTTTTTTATTCAAACAGGATCCACCAGATTGGACAGAAATTTTGAGCCTTTTGAGAGGTAGCGAGTTGCAAAAATACCAACAAAAATTTTGAAAGATGATTCAAAGGCACTAAAGGTTCCACTAAAGGGAATTCAAGAATGGAAATGGAAATTTGTAAAATGCTCGGTAATTAATATTTTTTATTGCTATTATAAAATCTTATTTTCTTTCCCTATCTTCCTCTTTGCTTTTTCTTTATTTTCTTCTTTTTTCGCTCTCTTCATTCCATTTCTTATTTGTTCTTTCTGTAATTTTCTCCCTTCCTGTATCTATATTTTCACTTTCTTTCACATTTCTTTTTCTCTTTCTCTGTCTTTCTCTCTCTCACTCACTCACTCACTCACTTTTCTGTTTTATGTTTAATAATATTCGGCTGCTGTGCGCTGATACAAAAAATCGGACGCTGCGCGCTGATACACATAATCGGACGCTGCGCGCTGATACACAAAATCGGACGCTGCGCGCTGATACACAAAATCGGACGCTGTGCGCTGATACACAAAATCGGATGCTGTGCGCTGATACAAGATATCGGATGCTGTGCGCGGACTTGAGCCCGCGTATCGGACCAAAGATCGAGATTGGATTCTAAATTTAACCGATCGAAAGAAAGAAAAGCAATCTCAAGTCAAGCGATATCGGTCGCTGTGCAGCCGGAACGAAGCGACTGTACGCTTTTAGCGATATCGGTCACATCGAGACTCGATAAAAATTTAAAGAAATGTCTATAAAGACAAATTTTTTGTCGATGCCGAGCCGAGATAGACACACATAATCATACGTAGTCGATCGGCGATCGGCGATCACTTCGCTCGATACACTGGCGCGTAGTGTACTTCCCCCTCCAAGACGCACGCCTTGTCGAGGTGAGGGGGCTTACGTGCCTCCGTGATCCACGAGGCTACACCGACGGGGGCCTTACGGCCCTATAGGTCCAACTTAGCCGGGTAGGCCCGTTGGTGAAAGTGCTGGTGCCAACTAAAGGTGCGTCGTAATGACGTTCGAATGGGAGCGCGCGGGGCCGCTGGGACGTATTTCCAGGCGGGGCCCGCGCGAGTCCCCGACTGGTCGCCAACAGAGCCGCCCGGAAGTATTCCGGGGACGGGGTCTGGCGATCTGCTGATTTGCCCAGCGACCCGCGACGGCGTCCGTTCCAAAGCGGGAAGCTGGGTGGCGCCTGCCCGCCACGAGGAGAGCTTCTCTTCCCGTGAGCGGGCGTGCTGGTCGACACGGCGGGTAAGGCGTGGGTGGGACGTCGCACCCATTGCCCCAACCGTCCGTGGGCCACCCGTGGCGGTACCCTCAGTATCGGAACGAAGGACCCCCCGAAAAGCCGTGGGATTGCACGCCCCTCCCACGGTTAGTAAAGGTGGCATGGGACCTCGCGCACCGGATGTCCATTCCGGTGCCAGAGGTGTATGCAGGCTCCCCGAGAGTACCCGGGGCCCTCCCCGTATGGGGCGGGGGAGATACGCCGGCCTGGCATAGCCGCCACGGGGAGTGGGATCACAAAAATAATGAAAACAAAAAAATTAAAAAATAAAAAACCCTCAAAATTATCGGCCGTTTTCACGGCCACCGATGGCGAAGAAAGGAGACAAACTAGCTTCTTCGAGAAGCGCATCACCGATGCTGTAAATACAGCCGTTGACTCCATCGCGACTACCAGCGACGCAGGCCCGAGCACGACCGCCGACTTTCAATTAGGAAACGAAAGAAATGAGGAGGTGACGAGGAGTGCGGAGGAGGAAGAGGAGGAGAGAACGGTTGACGAGCCGACTCCGTCCGACCTGCTCTCGCCCACGCCGATCGATTTATATTACGCGTCCAGCGACGGTTTAATGAAAAGAGGGGACATCGATTCCCTGCTCTTCTGCGCGAGAACGCTGAATTCGTCTGCAGCGGCAGCTTCACCGTATATATGAAGCCTCAAACAGTCAATCGGTGTGAAAATACAAAATTAACCGCGTATCTGAAGACCCGTCGATCGCTCGTTAAATTACGCGGGCCGCGCTATCGCGCCTGTGACGAACGCATGGACGAGGACGAATCCTGGTACGAATTCGTACTGGGATACTTCGGTAACGAACCGCTATTCGTCCTCTTCCAGGTAGACTCGACGGCCGCCATATTGAGAGGCGCGTCGAGATCCTCGACCCAACGAAACGAAGAAGAATTGGTCATTGCGAGAGACGCCTTTCTTCGCGAAATCATCACGAGAGCGGCACGGAGAATGCCGGGAGACTCCGTGGTGGCCATGTCCGGTCTCCGTTGGGTGTCCAACGATTTGGACGGTACGTACCACGTACCGTCCGACGAATGGGACTTGTTCGCGGCGAATATCGCACAAATTATGACGGAGGTCTCTATACACAGTACGTGCGACATACGTTACGTGCGTTTTTATAGATGCCGACACGGAATGCGCGAATCGCGGCACACGGCGATGGATCTCGTACGACAAATGATCAAGCTCGATCATCCGCACGTGGACATCGTCCAGATACACGGAGCGGACGAGCTAGTGGCCGACGACGGCGATGCGATCCTGATACGCCTAAAAAGCGATTCCAAACAGTCGTCGCTCTCTGCGGCTCTCGACGGGCCCGTGAGATACGAGGGACGACTGATTAGGTATCCCGTGGCCTTCTTGTCGGTGTACGGATACTTTTCCAAATACACGTCGCTTCCCACCGACGCTGACGTAACATTTGTTCAAGCGTACAACAGCGCGGCCAAGATGTACAGGTCGGAGCACATGACGCTGTTGGCGGCGTGTTATTTGTGTGGATTCTTTCGCGGCATGCCAGCGGATCGGAATTTAAAGCGAGCGGTCAACGTGGCGATCCAACAGACGCGAAACGCAATAAATTTCGCTACATCCTACGTGCGTAACTTTTATTCCATCAGACTCGAGGAAGTGGTGACGATCGACTATCTGACATGCGAACGTCCGTCCATCGAGGAGACGCTCGAGCGGCGAAACGTGTTTGGAAACGAGTTTTGCTCCCTCACCAAAACGTTGTTGGAGAGAAAGCTACTCGTTCGCCTGACTAAYTGGCAGAGATATTTTRACGCCAGCATCGGCARTGACGTGGCGTTCCTACRTCGARTTATCTCGCGAGAGAGCATCGCGTACGAACGGAAGCAGCGACCGTATRACGACCCGATTACAAATCGGACCGTAATGCAAGTTTTACGGGCCGAGTACAGGCTAACGTTCTTTTGCCACGGTAAGGGTCAATATTTTAACTACGCCATCACCAGCCACATGTTGCGAGGCGTTTCCACAGGCAGATTGGTCAAAGACACTTTTCAAGTCTTGCTACGACCGTTGTACGATCCGGAGGAAGACTTTGTCTATCTACTCTATACCACCAAATGTCCCAAGAACGTATTGAACGCCATCAGAATAGTATGGCAGGTCCGCCACGTCATGAATGATTGGGGTGACGACTACGTCAGGTACGTGGTCCCTGGCGACGTGGGCTTACGCGGAGTGTTTCTCCAGCGTGCTCAAGCTAAACGTGGACGATACGTGCCGCGAGATGATAAGGGCGTATCCACGAAACTTTTCAGTAAAATTTCTACTGAGCAAAATTTTCAACTTTCCGGGACTAGCGGCGTTATACGTTAGCAAACGACTACGACCCACGGAACGTGACGTGACACGTTGCGTTCTATCGTCAGGACAGCCGTCGATCGTGAGCGCCGTACTAATRGCGACTCTGCCGCGCAACGCGCGTCACGTGATAGAGGAACAATTTTTAAATTTTGTTTCCAATCACGTAGAAATAGTTCCCAATAATTTAATAAGACCGAGTATGAGGATCAGGTACTGGTCCGTCGTTAAGACCCAACGTGGCGGCGAAGTCGATATCAATGCCGTGGCCAACGCTGTCCGCGACGCGAAGCGCGATTCTTTTCTATATGCGTCAAAATTCACCCAGCGACACAATATCGCTATTATTAACGAGGCACCCGCAGCCTCGACGATGTCGATGAGTGAAGGAGGTTAAGACTGAAGAATCTTGACCTCTTCTTGGATTTTACGGTGAATGCTATACGGAACCAGGCGTACCAGTTGGCGCACGGACTGATCGATCGCCGGTTTCTCGAGGACCATCGTCTCGCTCTGACCGCTATGCGTGAGATGCTCTTGCAAAATTTGTAGAGAGAGAACGACATATATATGTGTATAAAAATATCAAGTCGATAGTATAAATATATCTGTAAATACCTACATATTTTTATATCAAGAGACGTCTCGGCGCTTAAGTGTATGCCGTGTACCTATACGGCGAGCATCTGAGATTATCGGTTAACCGATTAAGTTTCAAATAGTCTCGATACCTTGGGTTTAAATTATATAATAGTGCTTTTCTTTTTTGTGCCCTATGAGCGCAGATTTGATTGCGACGCAAAGTTTGAATCTAGAAAATATATTAAGAAACGTCGTCGTCGTCGCCGCCGCTCTCGAAGCGGGATGATATCCAGTCTTTGACGCAAGCCGCGGGCAAAAAACGCACAAAAAAGACTTTTAACTTATAAAATTAAAGAAAAAATTAAAAAAAAAAAATTGATAAAAGAAAACAATCCTCGCCGTGGTCGCCACCTTGTCGTGGTGGCGAGGCTTACGGGCATCGTTACGGAAGGATGCGCTAACCAAGAGCGACCGCGATATTGATTTGTATCCTACTTGTTTCCTGAAACTAACGGTTACTTTCATGATAGTCGGGGGGAGGGGCGGAGCCCCTCAGTATATCTATAGTACAGTATATCTATAGAACCAATTTTTTTAACTATTTCGTTTTGAGCCTTTTTGAGAGGTGCCAGACTTAGAAAAAATTACCCAGACCTAACCCGAGTGAAATTGATCCGCGTGGTGACTTTTTCAAAAATGACCAAATCCGTGAAAAAAAAATTTATCCAAAATTTGCATGTCCAAAACACGTTTCTCGACATTCTCTATCGATTGGTATAGTCGACGTTCTAGCGATTTGGTAGTATTTTTCACTTAAAATGCCCTTATGGAACTTAGAAAAATTTCGACCAAAAAAAAGAATACTTAAACACTTATAACTTCTAAACGATTTAATCGTTTAAGATGAAACAGGTCTCGTTCGAAAGCATGTAGCCTCCCCATTCGATCGCGATTAGTTTCGTCTTAAACGGTTCGCAAACTTCCAAAATATTCGCAATTTTTGGTAAAAACGCGATTCTTTAAAAATTCATAACTTCTAAACGGTGTGTCCTGGAGCAAAACACAAGAGGGGGTTTTTGTTTGCCACGACGAGATCTACAAAAAATATTCAGGTCAGACCCCCTTGACGTGCTCGTTTGCGAGCTACATACTAGAGAAATCGGTTTCAATGACAGTAATTTTTGAACAACTGAACCGTTTAAGATGAAATAGATCGCGTTCGAAAGCTCATTCCCTACCCCTTCGATCGCCGCCAGTCTCGTTTTAAACGGTTCGTAAACTCAAGAGATATTCGCCATTAAAGCCAACCCCGCTTTGCGATCTCAGGAACGGAAAGGGGTAGAAAGATGAAACTAGAGGGGTTGGATAGCTCTTGTCGACTACTTTCACCTCCACTTTGTCCCATCTCTCTACGACCCACCGTTCGGGAATAACGTGCATTTTGACCATTGAAACCGCCGCCATTTTTGAACGGATGAACCCTTTAAGACCAAACTGATCCCGCTTGAAAGCTTATTCCCTCCTCCTTCGATCGCGACCAGTTTCATCTTAAACGGTTCGTAAACTCAAGAGATATTGGCCATTAAAGCCAACCCCGCTTTGCGATCTCAGGAACGGAAAGGGGTAGAAAGATGAAACTAGGGGGGTTGGATAGCCTTTGTCGAGCACTTTCACCTCCACTTTGTCCCATCCCTCTACGACCCACTGTTCGGGAGTAACGTGCGTTTTGACCATTGAAACCGATGCCATTTTTGAACGGATGAACCCGTTAAGACCAAAGTGGTCCCGTTTGAAAGCTTATTCCCTCCCCCTTCGATCGCGACCAGTTTCATCTTAAACGGTTTATAAACTCGAGAGATATCCGTCATTAAAGCCAAGCCCGTTTTGCTATCTCGAGAACGGGGAGAGGGAGGGAGATGACGACACCGAAGCGGACTAGCCCTTGTCGAGCCCTACCACTCACCACCGGTCTCATCCCTCTACGATGCACCGTTCGGGAATATAGTTAGAAAAACGGGAAGACTGACCGCGCCAAAACCGGACTTGTACCGATCAATTTGTCTCGGCCCCCTCTACCACTCTACGGCCTTAACTCGAAAAAAATAGGTCTGCCCAGACATGTAACCTTTTCTTTTTTTTTTTACTGGGAAAATGCATTACGCACACCCCTCCACCCGCTAGTTCGAGTCCCGACCTAACCGGTCAGGACGAGCGTGGGCTTCGGAGTAGTGCCGGACTCGGAGGCCGCGCCATGCTGCGCGGCCAACATACCGGCTAAAAACCCAGTGTCGCCTTCGGGTCTTTGCCCGAGGGCTGGGGGGGGAGAGCGATCTAGAGCCTCTGCACGACTAGTCTCTCCCTCCCCCGGACTGGCCCGTTTGGGCCCCACACCCGTCATTTCATACCGCACATGGGGCGATCACCTTCGCCCGCGGGTCGCGATACGGCGCACCCGGATCTCGCCCCCTTAGGGGCGGGAGTTGGCTCGCCCGCACCCGTATCTGCCCTCGTGGGCCGCTCCGGCCTTCGTATGTGTTGGTGCGGCCGCAGTCCGGGGCGTTCCTTCGACCTATTCGGGTCGACGCCCGGGCCTTCTCTGCGCGGGGACGCGACGCCGTCTGAACCGCGGTACCCGGGCGGGTATGCGAATCCGCCACGCGTACCCAGGACTACGGCGCGGTCCCCGGCCGCACGGGCTCCTCTAACTCGGCGGCACCATCCCCGAAACTCGGGGCAACCGCGGAGGAGGTGCCCGGCGGCACCGCATCCCCAGCACCTCTTGGAACTCCCCCCTACCGGGGGGAGTTTGGGGGCGACCGTCGAGATATGTTTCGGCGGCCGTCCCGTTCACACTCGGTGTCGCGGCCTACAAGCCCCCCGTCCGTCGACCCAAGTACGTCTGGGGACGGGACCGACGGGGGCGAGGCGCGGGCCGGGTAACCCAAGGTTAACACCCCGGCCGCGCACTCCACCATTAGGGAGACCGCCGATATGAATCTATCGGCAGTCACATCCCGGCCGCCGACCCAATGGTCCTTGGCCGGGACGGAGGAACCTGGTGTCCTCATCCCTGGTATAAAACTAGCCTCGAATGTCGCCGTCTGAACCGGCGACGGGGGCTTCACCTTGCCTGCCGTCGCATTTAACGGCGGCGGCCCTCCTTTCTTACATTGGGGCTCCGGTCTAGGGGGCGGCGGGGAGCTTGACAGGCCCACCCGCAACACACTCCCGTCGGCCGGGGCCCTCACCTTTCCAACGTCGCCGCCATTGGCCCCGCCGGCGACCACCGCACAAGGCGGCGGTCGAGGCTCACCAACGGACGCCACGACGGCGGCGAAGGATGGGCCGCTAGCAGGGGGGCAGGGCGGGGCCTTAGCCCGCACACCCCGATTACTCCCCTGTTTGCGGCCCCCATTTATGAGAGGACCGGCAGCGGTCATGTCTCTGCCGCCGGTCCCTTTACACTCCGGGATAGAGAGAGAGGGGACGTAGACATTTTTGCGTTCCACTCCTCCTCCTCCTCCTCTTTCTGCTCCTTTTCGGGCCCCCCCCCCCGCGCACGCGGGAGGCTTGTGTGCCAACATCCGCGACCTCCCGGGGAGATTCCCCGACTGTCGCGTCGACGGAGGTTGCGGCCTCCGCCTGCACGGACACGTCCACTCGTGCCGACGCGGGAAGTCCCGCCGTCGGCTCCTTCTCGGCCCCTGCCGTAGCAGGGGAGGAACAGGACCCAGGAACCTTCAACCCGGGCCCTTGCTCCACTTTCTTCATGAGCCGCTCGAACTCGTCCAGACAGCCCATGGTGCAGTGTGCCGAGAACTCAAGGTCCCCGGCAAACTCCTCCAACCAGTTAGCGATGTCCCGGAGGAAGGACAGGGCCGTGAGAAGCAAGTTCCCAGTCAGCCCCGCACTCAACCTTCGGAGCGCTCCACTCAAGAGAATGTCCAGATTGGTCACGAACCCCTGTACGTTGGAGTCTCGACCTCTCCAGACCCTACACCTCTTACAAATCATACTAGGAATTTGTCATTATTAGATTGATCCCACTGCCCGCAGCGGCTGAACCAGCCGGGTATACCCTCACCTCCCCAGAGACATGACCTAGGGAGGGCCTCGAGTTCCCCCGGGGGGCTGGCTTATGTCTCGGGCCCCGGGATTTCTCAACTGGAGCACTGGACTCCAGCCCCTTACTCACCACGGGCAGGGACAAGTCCCAACTCCCGTGGCTTTCAGGGGTCCCCGGCCTCCGACAACCGGGGCATCGCTGCGGGCGCCGCCACGCAGGGGACCCACGGACGGGGTATGGGGCGAGGAGGCGACGCCCCCTCCAAGCCCTCACCCGCCGTGGCGACCAGCATGTCCGTCTACGGGGGGGAGTAAACTCCCCCCCCCCCCCCGGAGGACTCCCGCTGCCCGGTGACCCTCTTCGGAAGGGGCGCCGTCGAGGGACGCCGGGCTCACCACGTCGTGCCGCCGGACCCAGACCCTGGATTACCTCCGGGCGGCTCACGGCGGCACGCGTAGGGACACCGCGGGCCCAGACCTCGGAATACGTCCGAGCGGCCCCGCGGGTCCCCACCCACCAACTGTGCCGGCGGATCCAGACCTCCGGGAAACATCCTGGAGCGGTTCACGCCGGCACGTGCAGGGAGCACTCGGGCCCAGACCTGGGAAACGTCCCAGCGGCCCCGAGGCTCCCCACCCACCACTGGTTTTTACGTGTTTTCCTTCACGGCGGGACTCTTAGCCCCCGAGGCCCCACGCCATCCGTTGTTCCCAGTGTCCAAAAAAGGTCCCACGTTCGGGGGAGTGCCCAGACATGTAACCTAACCCAACCAAACCCAACCTTGGGACCTTGGGACTTAGAAAAAAAAAAAAAATCCGTGCTGAAATCATGCGTCTAAAATACGTATCTCGATTTCCTCTATCGACTCGTGTAGTCCAATTCTGGTCGAAAAAAAGGTCATCTTTCGTAGTTAAAGAAAAAAAAAAGAGTTATATTTCGTACGTAAAAGGATTATATGGAAAAAACAAACAATGGGACTGGGTGGGTGGAAAAACACAAATAGTAAGAATTAAATTATGTCTAAAATATTTTATTAAAACATTTGTTAACAATAAAAAAATGTTACATGCATAACGAAATGTGATGTTATTATTAAGAAGAAAAAGAAATGCTATTTTATATATTTATATAATTGTTATAATAGAATATTTAATAAAGTTACACACAAAAAGACCATAAAAAAAGAAATTAAAATTAAAAAAAAAATAATCTTCCGGTTTTCGTGTCATCATCCTAATCCAATCTAAACAGAAAAATATGAATAAAAGTTTGATATGTAATTATTAGTATGTCGACATTAAAAAAGTAAAGCGAAAACGAAATTATTAAAAAATGTAAATAAAACATGACACTCACCGCGCTCGCTTCTCCGGAGGACCCTCGTCATCCTCCGAAAATTCGGACAATTCGGACAATTCCGACAAATCTGAAATTTGGGACTCTTCATCCTCCTTGTCATCTTCGACATTGGGTGTGTCCGTGCCTTCCAATGTAACGTTATACGAATCTAATTCGGTCAAACTCGACAAGTCAGATAAGGAGAGGGTATCATCCTCGGAGATTCGGCCATGACCATTCCYCTCTCCTCYTTYATTCTCCCYCCTTTGTTCTCTCTGAGGTTCGTCGGTCGGCAGTTTTAATGTCTTCATTTTTGTGCTGTTAAAAAACCAAAAATACAAACAATAAAATACATACAAATAAACAATCACGAAGTAGTATTTGTAAACCGATCTTACAATCGTGATCTCGAAATGATCTTGAGTGCAAAATCGAATTACAAGTATCATACCTTCAGTACCGTATTTAAAAAAAAATGAAAAAAAAGAGAAAAATACTTACAAAATATGGTCTTATTTTAAACGGACGATGCGTCACAAACAGACGTATTCAGAAAGCTGAAACAAAAATATAAAAATAAATAAATAAATGAACATAAATTGATGTACACATATTCACACATTTGTAACCTATTTGCACATTAACACACAAATGGAAACTTTTCCACACAATTTTTAACATTTCCACTCATTGCCACTCAACTCCACACAATTCCACACTATTCCACACAATTCCACTCATTTCCACACGATTCCACACACTTTCACTTACCTCGTTCACGTCCTCGGAGAATTCACCTCGGTATGAAGTCGGCTTAATTATCTCAAAGTGCTATACCCTCACTTGCGTCGAGACAAACTGCGTACTGACCCATAAGGCTGGATCCTCATGCAGACACCGGCGTTTTAACACCGAGCGCTGATTGGATAATGCGTTGTTTTAATATTATTGCTTTTGCTCGCTACTTATCTCTATCGCCCGGTTTTTCACCAATCAGCGTTCGGTGTCAAAGCGCCGGTGTGTGCATGAGGATCCAGCCTAAAGCCCATATCAGACTAGAGATTAAGATTGAGATTGGATTGGATTTTGACCAATGAAAGCAAAGTTCACTAAACTTAAGGTTGGTTTTCTTTCTTCTGATTGGTTAAAAACCAATTCAATCTCAATCTCAACCTGTAGTCTGATTCAGGCTTTAGACATAGCAGTAAAATAGACTTTACTCACCTTGGCATGAAGTGGGCTTAACTACCTCAAAGAGCTATACCCTCGTAAGACAAACTGTGTACTCACCCATAGACGTAGCAGTGAGGTAGGCTTTACTCACCTCGGTATGAAGTTAAGTATCTGACATTGTAGCAATTTGGTAATAATTTGTAAGCTAAACTACCTTTGGGAAAAGAAAAAAAAAATAAAAAATGCAATTTCTTATATTATGTCGATAGTTAAGATTTTTTCCACTCCTTCGTTTTCAGTAACTTTTTCAGAGGTCAAAGATTCAGTGCAAGAAATAGAAAATAAAAAGATAACAATCTGTCCTAAATTCATTAGTCCAAAATACATTTCTCGACTTCCTCTATCGATTGGTATATACTAATTTAGTTAGAATAAAAAAAAAGGGGAAAAAAGATCATGTTTCGTACCTGAAAACATTTTCATGAAAAGAAAATAAGAAAAAAAAAGTAAAAGAAAAGGGAGTGGATGGGTGGAAAAACACAAATCGTAGGAATGGTATATCTGATAAAATCTTTTATTATGAGATTTGTATAAAAAGGAAAAAGAAAAAATATAAAATAATAAATATTAAAATATAAAATATTGAGGCGCGCTTTGCCTCCACAGAGATAGGATGCGAACAGGGGCGCCTTTGCGTGATTCAGTCAACTGCTCCAATACGCTAACAACTATCTTTATTGTGATATTTACACTGTTGATGTATGAGCTATATACAATGTGTATATACAGTATGTGTGTGTGTAATGTACAGTCTACGCGGTGAGCGCAACTTGTATTTAGGATTGTGGTGGCCCTAAAAAGGGCCGTTGGTCGCGGAGGTCAAGCTCTGGGCCTTCACTCGAGGCGCGGTAGCGTCTTCGTGATACGCCTGGGTCCCCAGCGGCGTAAGGCTGGCGGCGTGTACGACCGTTCCGGTAGGTCGTCGGTGGTCTGCGTGGAGCGATCCGTCTTCTCCGGCGCCTCCACCTGAGTGTAACGGTCCTTCGGCTGGGGTCGCTCGTCCTCGCTCCTCGACTCCCAGTCGCTCTCACTCTGCACCGCCTGCGAGGTTGTGCTCGGCAGGCACTGTACGCCGCGGTGGAGTCCTCCCGAGAGGGGACAACAATACTGGTGGCCGCCAGAAAGGTGAGGTGAACCTCCTCACTCTCACGTCCCAGGTCGTCAGAAGGTCCCTCGGCGGTCTCGTGAGCCTCGGTGGAGAGAGGTCCAACGGTATGAGCTTCCACCGTGGTGCGGCGATGTTGGGCCGTCCCGAGTTGGAGAGGCTGGATTCTCCCTTGTCCGATACGGCGGCAGCTTGACGTTGCTTAATCCACACGCTGTAGTACCTCGTCACTGTAGCTCTGGCTTACTCCGTCTGCTACAGACTCGAAGTGAAGTCTAGAGGCTGCCGGCGCGAGTATATATAGCCCTGGTGGTGCTTTTTCGCTTTCGCGAAATTGCGACGCRGCCGRYACCTGTCGGTGGTGCCGCRCTATCACCGTWGCTTATCGCGGGCGCTTTCGCGAAAGCCGCGCGCCTGTGCTTGCGCTTTGTCAACGCTTCGCGTTCCGGGCTGCCTACTGTTTGGCGTCCCGCTGATTGTGTGGTCGCACCGACCGCCACAAATGTTATAAACAAAATAAAACGAAATAAAACAAAAAATTAAATAACACAAAAATTAAATTAAAAAAAAAATAACAAGCTGCTCGTCGTATCGTCGTATCCTAATCCAATCTAAACAGAAAAATAGAAAAAAATGTTTATGTTATGTAATTATTAGTATGTCCACATTAAGAAAGTTAAGCGAAAACAAAATAATTAAGAAATGAAAATGAAACATGACACTCACCGCGCTCACTTCTCCGGAGGACTCTCGTCATCCTCCGAAAAATCAGACAATTCGGACAATGTCGACAAATCTAAAATCTCAGACACATCATCCTCCTTGTCATCCTCAACGTGGCAGGTGTCCGTGCCTTCCAGTGTCTCATTGTACGGCTCTAGATCCGGCAAACTGGACAATCCTGACAAGGAGAGGGTGTCATCCTCGGACATTCTCGCATGCCCATTCTCCTCTCCTTCTCTTCCATTGTGTTCCCCCATTTGTGGTCTATTGGGTTCCTCGGTCGGCGGTTTTAACGACCTCATGTTTGTGCTGTCAAAAAACCAAAAATTCAAAAAATAAAAAACATAAAAATAAACAATCACGAAGTAGTATTTGTAAACCGATCTTACAATCGTGATCTCGGAATGATCTTGAGTGTAAAATCGAATTACAAGTACCATACCTTCAGTACCGTATGAAAAAAAAAATGGAAAAAAAAAGAGAAAAATACTTACAAAATCTGATCTTATTTTAAAGGACGATGTGTCCCAAACTGACGTATTCAGAAAGCTGAAACAAAAAAAATAAATAAATGAACATAAATTGTTGTACACATATTCACACATTTGTAACTTATTTGCACATTAACATACACAAATGCAAACATTTCCACACAATTTTTAACATTTCCACTCATTTCCACTCAACTCCACACAATTCCACACAATTCCACTCAACTGCACACAATTCCACACAATTGTGCACATTTTTAACACCGAGCGCTGATTGGATAATGCGTTGTTTCAATATTATTGCTTTTGCTCGCTATTTATCTCCATCGCCCCTTTTTCACCAATCAGCGCTCGGTGTCGAAGCGCCGGTGTGTGCATGAGGATCCAGCCTAAAGCCCGTATCAGACTAGAGATTGAGATTGAGATTGGATTGGATGTTGACCAATCAAAAGCCCGTATCAGACTAGAGATTGAGATTGAGATTGAATTGGATTTTAACCAATTGGAAGAAAGAAAACCAATCTCAAGTTTAGTGAACTTTGCTTTGATTGGTCAAAAAGCAATCTAATCTCAATTCCAATCTCTAGTCTGATACGGGCAAAAGCAAAGTTCACTAAACCTGAGATAGGTTTTCTTTCTTCTGATTGGTTAAATTCCAATCCAATCTCAATCTCAATCTGTAGTCTGATACGGCTTAAGTCCATATCAAAGTAGAGATGAGGATTGACATTGGATTGAATTTGAACCAATGAAAGTAAAGTTCACTAAACTTGAAATTGGTTTTATTTTTTTCGATTGGTTCAATTCCTATTCTATCTCAATCTCTACTTTGATATGGCCTTAAGCCTGTATTAGACTAGAGATTGAGATTGAATTGGAATTAAACCGATCGGAAGAAAGAAAATAATATCAGGTTTAATGAACTTTGCTTTGATTGGTCAAAATCGAAATCCACCAAGCATAAAGGCGCTCGCGACCAAACCTCGCAAATGTATCGATGTATCGAAAACTGAGCGAGCAAGAAAGTGATCGGCGCGAATGTTGACAGTTCGTGAATTGATTTGCAGTGAAGAATAAGTCGGAATATGTATAAAATGTGGAGAATGTTGAGATGAATGAAACAAAAATATTAAAAAAATACATTTTGGTGTAGAGTGAGGTTAGGTCATATTGCGATGCCTGTGACTAAAAGAAAAATGTCTGTACGTATTAAGTGCAAGCAAGCGAAAGAAGAACTAGTTTCGTTACAGTGATTACGTTATAAATATTGTATGGAAGTAATAAAAAGTAGGATACTTACTTGTGAAATTGTCGACAGGGAAGAAGCGTCGTAATGCAAACGTTCTGTGGCTGCCAGACAAGGATACAAAGGATACAAACAAGGATAAATATAGCTTTTTGGCACCAAAAATTTGAAAAGCATCAAAAGTGCAAAAGTGGATAATTTCATAAACAGAAACGTAATATTGTATTTAGGTTGCGATATGTTGACTTTCAGGTATATAATATAATATTCCTTGTACATTTTACTTACAAATAACATTATATTATATTATACAAAATTAAGTTAAAAATATATAAATACGAATGTTACAGGATACTTAGGTGTGGCGGTCGGTGCGACCGCACAATCAGCGGGGCGCCAAACAGTAGGCAGCCCGGAACGCGACGCGTTGACAAAGCGCAAGCACAGGCGCGCGGCTTTCGCGAAAGCGCCCGCGATAAGCTACGGTGATAGCGCGGCACCACCGACAGGTGCCGGCYGCGTCGCAATTTCGCGAAAGCGAAAAAGCACCACCAGGGCTATATATACTCGCGCCGGCAGCCCTAGACTTCACTTCGAGTCTGTAGCAAACGGAGTAAGCCGGAGCTACAGTGACGAGGTACTACAGMGTGTGRATTAMGCAACGYCAAGCTGCCGCCRTATCGGACCAGGGAGAGTCCAGCCTCTCCAACTCGGGACGGCCCAACATCGCCGGAGCCCGCACCACGGTGGAAGCTGATACCATTGGAACTCACTCCACCGAGGCTCACGAGACCACCGAGGGATCTGCTAACAACTTGGGACGTAAGAGTGCGGAGGTTTACCTCGCCTTTCTGGCGACCACCAGCTCTATTGTCGCCTCTCGGGAGGACTCCACCGCGGCGGACCGCGTCCCCGCGGCGTCCAGTGCCTGCCCCGCACAACATCGCAGGCGGTACAAAGTGAGAGCGACTGGGAGTCGAGGAGCGAGGACGAGCGACCCCAGCCGAAGGACCGCTACACCCAAATGGAGGCGCCGAAGAAGGAGGATCGCTCCACTCAGACCAACGACGACCTGCCGGAGCGGTCGTACACGCCGCCCGGCACACCACCAGYCYYRCGCCGTTGGGGTCCCCGRCGCCTCACTATTACGGAGCCGCGCCTCGAGTGGAGGCCCAGGGCGTGACCACAGCGACAAACGGCCCTTTTCAGGGCCACCACAATCCAAACACCAGTTACGCTCACCGCGTAGACTACGGCATCACACATACTGTACATAGCTCATTGTAAATAACACACATCGACACTGTAAATAGAACACCGAATAAAAATAATTGCTACATATTTGGGCAGTTGATTGAATCACGCAGAGGCGCCCCTGTCCGCATCCAATCCCTGCGGAGGCAAAGCGCGCCTCAAACTTAGGCTTATTATCAGACACCAATAGGCTTGAGATATGCAGCGATCTACAGTATTGAAAAAATTATGTATTATTGGAAAAGCGGTCGAGAAAAAAGTGGATTCCAAGGAATTATGAAAATGAAAATTACGTTTTATGACAGAGTTGACATCATCCGATGAACTGTGGAATCAATTGGAAAAGTTCCACGATAAAGATTCAGGTAATGTGCTGTGGCAACACTTTATTTTGATAAACTGTATCATTTTAATGTATTATATAACATGTGATCGACACTTCAATGTATGTATATATTGCCTCATATTTAATTCAATATTTTGTTTCATCTAGATATGCTTGACTTGTATAAGGAATACAGAATTGTAGAAACAGATGTGGGAAACGATACGTTTAAATCTGAATATGAATCTGAACTTAAGCAAAACTAGTTTATCCTTTCCAGGTTCCATAAAAGAAGAAGATATAAGTAAGTGTACAATGTTGAACATTACAGACTTCTCTAAAGACTTCTATTAATAAAGATTATTTAAATTGCAGGTGAAATAAATGTTTCGAGCTTTTTATTTATGTGTCGAATCATTGATACTGCACAATAAATCAATGGTAATTATAGAGATAAAGTGTAATACAATATTGATGTTATATATACATATATACATCATGTACTGTAAATATAAAATATCTAATTCATAAAAAAAAATGCCTAATAGGAGTTTTATGTGATTGTAGTAATATGCTATTTGTTAATACATTACTTATTGTCATAATATGAATAATAAGAATTTTTAGTTGAAATGAAAGAAATAGATATTAACGTTGTGATCACCACTATTTCAATTACAGACAAAGAACAGAGTCATAAAGACATAATTGCTATTGGATTAGCGTTAATAGGAATGAGTTGAAATCGATTGGAGATTCCACAAGGTTTATTCTACCAGAAGATGCAGCAGATTCCGTACATCCAATTCTTTCTCGTAATTCCAACTTTCGAAGGACCATTTATTATCGTATACGTTTGAAAGTACCACTTCTATCTTGTCGAGATTGCTGTATGAAAGTAAGCAAAAGTATATCATTTCTAAAATAAGATTATACAATTAAAGATTATACAAACATTTTATATCTTTATAGGAGCTGCTATTGAAAATGTTTAACTGGGAGACAGAATCTTTCCAAGTGTCGCTTCCATTCATGTGAAGATTGCTCAATGAAGGTAAGCAAAAGTATATCCTTAATTAAATAAGATTATAAAATTAAAGATTATGTAGACAAATATTTAATATTTTTATAGGAGCTGCTATGGTAATGTTTCATCGGGAAGTAGAATGTTTTCTGGAAGTTAAGTAAAATTACAATCTAATACAAAAATGTTTCGTCATATTTAGCAACAACTACATTTAAATTGCAAGAGGAATTGCAAGAGTGTTGCCTCTCCATTCATGCATTGTATGGGTACAGGTGATTGATAATGACCAAAGGAAAAAATTATTGAAAAAGTAAGAAGTGTTGCATTAATAATATGTAATTATATCATAATTGCTATAGGTTATTTATAAATCAATAATACAATTATAATAAATAATTATAATTTCAGAGTGAATTGGCGACTTGGAGATTCGATAATAGAAGCACTGAAATGGAACTATGGCGAGCCATGGCAATGTGTGTCTGGCTACTCGTAGACGTATTGGCTGCTCCTAATGGAAGGTTCATCATCCCGATGCAGTGAATGCCGCACTGAAGAAATAATATTATCACGTGATCCCATAATTATAATCTTTTTTGTACTTCGATTAAAAATTCCTCTTGCAATTTAAATGTAGTTGTTGCTAAATATGACGAAACATTTTTGTATTAGATTGTAATTTCACTTAACTTCCAGAAAACGTAATGAAATTATTATACGGTGCTTGTGAGCTGCCTTGTATACTATTCGTTGCATTGAAATATATAATAAATGTTAGTAATATTTTTATACATTGTACGAAATTTCATACATTTAACATTGTATTTATTTACCTTGTAGCATCTGATGTGAAGTTATTTCTAAATAAAGTTGATTCTGAAGATGATGCTTCAGTTGGACTCGTAATAAAGTTTCATTTTCTAAACAAAGCGTAATATATCCATATATATACAGCGTTATAAAACACATTTCTAAACAATATATATAAAAATAAAATATTTACTCACCAAATCGTGGAACTAAATGTCCATTCCCGTTTGAAAAAGCATTTATGCAATAATATTTCACTTCTATATAACAATATTGCATCTATTGCATTAAGTTGAAAAGTGTATCTGAAAACAATATAATTATGTTATGCTTCGAAAACAAAAATTTTATGTACTTCAATATATTTTGTAATCAATATTTTGATTCAGAACAAATAAAATATCTAAGTATTTCATCCTCGTTACATCTTCATTATTTTCCATTATAGAAATTGTTTCTTTCTTAAAATCACTTTAGTATTTCGATATTAACAAGCGTTCGACAAAAATTTGTCTTTCGAACAGCCGCATGCGCATTAGTAGCCAATYGCTCGTGTAAAGGCCTAATCACACTAGCGATTACCGATTAAATTGCGATTGTGATTGGTGATTGGCGATTGACTTTGCTTTGATTGACTTTTCAGTCAATCAAAGCAAAGCAGTCACCGATTGAGGATTAGTCATAGCCAATTAGAAAACGTTCTATTTTATAATTATCAATCGCGAGCCAATCGGAAATCGCTAGTGTGATTACGCCTTAATATTGGCCTTAGTCGATTGCGTCTGGGTTTGAAATCACATCAGTCTGGCACAAGACGTCATGGCGCAAGAAACGTAAGTGAACACGTAACATATTTTATATATATTTTATAATATAACATATTTTATATATATTTTATAAAATAACATATTTTATATATATTTTATAAAATATGTAACATTTCAACATTCATTTGAACATAAATAATTATTTTAATTGTTACAGCGAAATCAAGATACTGAAACAAATTATCGAAGATCTGCAGCAGCGGCTAGACGAGGCGACCCCGTCGACGTCATCGTCGGTACCATCGCCGTCGGTAGCACCGCCACCAGCACCGGTATCA
Organism: Cephalotes varians; assembly: GCA_037157785.1. NCBI lineage: Eukaryota > Metazoa > Arthropoda > Insecta > Hymenoptera > Formicidae > Cephalotes > Cephalotes varians. Next base: position 28,770 of record JANQDE010000702.1, read on the forward strand.
GCACCGGCACCAACACCGGCACCAACACCGGCATCAGTACCGGCACCAACAACGGCATCAACAACGGCGCTAGCACTGATGCCAGCACGGACACCAGCACCGGCGCCGCCGCCGCCGCCGAAACGTTTATCACCGCCACCACCCGGGCCGACGGCGACGACGGATAAACGTGTAAGTATAACGATTTAAGTTTCAAGCGCAATTCATACATAATGCGTCTTACATGTACACATAAAATATAATTACCTAGTAATAAAACTGAAAAACCTTTTATTTTTACAGCAAGGCGTTGGAAGAGCGTTCGGAGGAGCGGACGCGGAGGCCGCGGTAAAAACCGCGATGAGGAAAACCGAGGACGCGGTGGACGCGGTACAAGCCGTGGCAAGGAAAACCGCGGACGCGGTGGACGTTGCCGCGGAGGAAGAGATGGCCGCGGCGGAAGGGATGGCCGCGGCGGAAGAGATGGCCGAACATCCACGGCGTGCTACACCAAACGTTCTACCTGGGTAGTTATGGATAGAGATGTACCCAGGTAGATCGCCAAAAAAAAAAAAATGTAAAAAAACCCCCCCAAAAAAGTAGTAAAATGTATAACAGATAGTAGCAATAAAATGTATAGAAAGTAATCTAACTGTCAAGAAACATATTATTTTTCAACGGTATCTTTCCCGCAATCTCCTTCCTTCAATATTCCTTCAATGTGAAAAAAAAACGTAAAAAAAGGAACAAAATAGTATTAGGTAATAGTAATTGTATAAATAGACAAAATAGTGAATGAATCAAGCTAAAAAAAAACAAAAAAAAAGTACAAATGTAAAAGGCCAAGCAGGACGAGCAAACAATGTTATTGTCACATTGATTTACAATAATGTTAGAGTTTCTCAATGTGAAAATAATGATGAAATACTGATATCGTTTCTTTCTATAATTAATTTTTAACGTTACATATGTGTTTGTAAAACAAGAAGAAATAAATTAAAAATCTATACAGAGAGAATTTTGTACAGTTTATTAGAAATTAAAGAAAAAATATAATTTTGCTATTTATTTATTTGCATCAATTTACACATCAGTCTCACACATCAACTTGTCGCTTGAGCACTTATTTGTACTGTGTGTTACGTATTCTAAGTGTTCCATACTTCTTTCAATACAATTATCATACGTCTTGCAACAATCTCTTTTCTTCGCGTATACTTTTCCGGTGTAGAATGTAATATAAATAAATAATGAAAAGATTGTAAAGTCTTATATCCAGCTTTGTACAATTGACGAGCTCTACCCTATGATTGAAACATAATAAAAATAAGTATAGATCCAATTTAGGATGTTCGAAATATTTGAATGAAATGTACAAACATGACTAACGTACTATTGTAACTAATGGAAGTATCATCAATATTTGTAACTGTTATGGGCAACAGTAAGATTGTAACGGTGCTACCTTTCGCTCGGATGCGAAAGCGGGAGCCGGAAGAGCTCGTCGGATTGCCAGGTTTCGCGGGTAGAGTGAATAGACGTGGTT
>JANQDE010000703.1:12007-26922 GCA_037157785.1 Cephalotes varians
GTGTCTTTTTTACCATCGATGCGCAAGGCGTACATCTTTGCCCTAAGTCCGACGAATTCAGTCATTATCGCGCCATTGTTCTCGTCTTTCATTAGGCCCGGTACTTTTTTTATTGACGAGTGGAATACTGTACGCGTTGTCGATTAGGTAATCGCTCGTATCGAACTTAGCGATATCGCGTTTCATGATATCGTACACATCGTCACACTCGATGTTGTATATAAGGCTATCCGTATCGGTATACATAATTTTACATTTTTCACGATGTAGCGGTAACATGTACTCGTGATGAAATTCATACAAACACGTCTTGGATATGTCGAGGATACACATACCCACGTARATCGGTTTGTCGAACTTCACCTCGAGTTTACGCATTTCTATTGCTACTAGATTTTCTGAAAAGACGCTTCGACAATGAAAATTCGGTTTCGCGATCATTGACTCCGCGCCGTATCTTCCGTCCCAACGCGTTAAGAGTTGCACGTCGACGTAATTGCGCACATTCTCCATGGTTTTACCGAATACCGCATTGTTCATTAATTTATATAAATTTTTTTCAAAATCGTTGTTCGAGCGAGTTCTAAAATCTGTATTTAATTGAATATAATCATGAAGCCATGGAGATTGCGCGAATTGTAATATGCGATGAATTTTTGTTACCCGAAGACCGTGACGAGTACATTCCTGCAAGTTGCGATAATGAATGACGTAACGTTTCTTATCGTACGTAACGTTGCGAGGAGCTTGTTTTCACGTTTACCAGGCGGTTTATCGCGTGTTGGACAAAACGGTAAATCTGCGTGCGCGTCGTGAAGATGTTGCGGATATTCTAAGTCTACCTCGAGAATATAGCCTGTCGGAGAATCTAACGCGACATCCATAACGCTGAAATTAGATATATCGATCCATCGAAAATCGACAAATGTCAATGGCTGACACATTGCCCATTCGTATAAATTATTAACGTCAAAATACGTCAGATATGATGACGGTTTCGATGGATCGTACGATCCCATGTACTTATTGTTGGTTTGCGCGTACCTGCCGGAACATTGACTCAGGCCGCCGCGTATATCGCGTTCAACGAACATGACCATGTCAATGTCAGTAAGCAATTCAAAATTTATGCCAGTATGTTTTCACATCGCGTCCCACGTAAAACCTGGTAATGTGAAATAATACGCGGAATCGAGCCCGTAACTCGAGACACAACTGTCGCGAAAGTTTTCAAAAATGTCAGCTAACAACAAGACATCTGTTTTTAGATATAAATCGCTATATTCGCCGAGGGTTCGAATAGAGAACCGCTGCCACACGTTGACAGCGTGCGCGTAATTAACCTCGGATACGGTATCGCCTGTTAACGAACTATAAAACGATTTGCGCGGTGATAAACATGTGTCCTCCAACTTTTCGACGCAGTCAATGTACGGAAAGGTGCCTTTTCGTGTGAGCAAATCAAAATTTTCTGCTGATAAATTAGAAAATTCACGTTGCATTATCCGTAGTTTATCTTTACTGAGATACGATGCCAATTTATCTAAACTCGAAGTAAGAAATTTGTATGAATCTATAAAACGAAATTTTATGTAATTTTTTTCCGTTCGTCCTCAATGCTTTTAACATTTTTCGTGAATGATATATTTTTCCTTCGTTATCGGAAGTAACTCAACTCGTCCGTCGTACGCTGTGGCTATTTCCTTGATAATAAAATGCGCGTCATCGCTGGATAAATTATGGAAAACTACGGGAATGCAATGAGAATCTTTGTAATTTAAATTACAATTTGAATGCGCGGAACCTCTGAATCGCCCTGTCAAATGGCAATGATCGCGTACTCGCGTATCGTCTGGCGCGAACGATTTTTCGCATATGTGACAGTGCGTAGCGTTATTGTATTTTTCCAAATTATCTTGCGTAAATTCCATGGGGACGTTAGCCGATAAAATAAATTTTACATTATGTGCTAAAACTCTAAGTTCTTCGGCGAACCACGCTATGCAATCTTTATCGCGACGAAACCGATACATGCATAATGAAGCGTCATACGAGCAGTGTACATAATATGCTAAGCTAAATACCCGATGGTACTGGTACTTTGACGTGTCCTCCGTCTTCTCCAAGGTTCATTCTAGATCGGCATATACGACAAACGGGACACGCTCCTTCCTGCAGTGGTTCTTGAAGCTCAACCACTTGTCATCCTCGCTCGGCAATCTCATGGCGCAGTCGTTCATTTGTCCGCAATCCACAGCGTGGGCCTCCAACTTTTCACTCGAGTGAAGTAGTGTAGGCATCTGCAAATAGAAATATAATTTATTATTATTCACTCGAAAAGTTATAAAATATTTTATAATTTTTATTTAATGTATACGTACGGATCGCAAAAGAATTTCTTGTGTCCATATTTACTGAGTTGTGAGCTCACAAGGCGGGATAGATTTTTTATCCACGCGATATGTCCTACGTCATCGTCGTTCTGCACATATAGTAAATTAACATGCTTGTCTCTTTTTGTATCAGTGAGCCGTATCGGAACGATCGAGAGTTCCTTTTTCTTCTCGATGCAGTACACGTTGATGGAAATGTCGTTGAGGTTTTCAAATTTTTTTGTTTGAGTTAATGTCATTGGAACTCAATGTCTTTGAGATTTAACACCGTCGAGTAATGAGGATACGAAGATTCCCGTCCCGAGTTTCTTTCAGCCGGATGTAGAGCGGCCACCACTGACCACGCGAAGCATGCATTGTCCGTAGTTTGAACGTTGATTACCGCTCTCTTCAGCTTAATTTCCCGCGGTTCGATGTAACATCCCGCGTGCAGAGGATTGTATTTGTTTATATTAATTAATAAATTGATAATACGCGACAATGCCCATCCACTATCGCGTTCCCCGAAATTCCTCGAGCGATGTTAAACTGGGCTCGACGACGCACGATTCGTACCACTCTTGCAAATCAGATGAAAGAGTTCGTAATTTCTTGTGGTGATACTTTTATTGGCACGTTTATCACCCGCCACAAATTCGCCGTTAAACACTGTGTTTATCTTGATGTTGTCATATTTGGGTCATGGTCAAAACGGTTCGCACAAACGATCGAGCACAATTTCTCTCGCATCTTCGAAGAATTGGCGAGGTTCGATATGCTTGAAATTTATTATCTCGCCGGTCAGTATGCGGCTTTCAAACGCCGCATAAATTTCGCGCTATCTTAATCCTGCGATGTATCCGGCACCCACTTGTACGAAACGTCCGCGCACTGAATCTTTCAAATTTTCGAGTCGCGCGATACGAGCGACCAATGATTGTTTCACACCAATCGATAATCGAGGACGTTTAATTCGGCTCTGTTCCTCCAGCGATTCAATAAACTCGTCACAACGATGTTCCCACGTGATAAACTTCTCTTGCGTATTCAATCGGGCGGCTTGCTCCGTCAAATCACGCTCCGTTTGCTCCATATTATATGCTACCTTTCTTTCACTTATAACGTTTCGACTTTCTCGATCGCTCGGATCGGCTCGCCGGAGTCAGGATTCGAGAAAGAATGAAACACCAATTTATATTTTTGRTAGAAAAATAAATAAATACTTTATTTAATAAATGAACATAAATTAAAGCGGCTTTGGAAAACAGTAAGAGCTTAAATGAAAATGAGATTGCTCGGATCGGGCGGCGAAATTAACAAAATACTTATCTTAATCTATTCGAGATTGCTCGGATTGGACGGAGAAAATAACGGAATACGTAACTAAATCTTAATCTAAATGGAACAATAAACGCAAAACTTAGCCTAACTTAAATCTAACGCTAAACTAAACCTAACTTAAATCTAACGCAATCCGGGCCGCGCTGCGGCTGGAACTCGACGGGGCGGGCAGCGGACAGGTACGGATTCGAGGTTGAGACTGGAAGGATTGTTACGGTTAGTTAGCCCCGTTGTAGGCCCGGAGATATACGCCTCGAAGTAACACGCTCGCTTGTCACCAAAAATCCACGATCGCGGGAAATCGAGAACGCCCGGCGCAGAAGACCGAGAACACCCGGTTAGGGCAGCCGAGAACACCCGGCACGGGAAGAGGAGGCCGAGAACGCCCGGCGCAGGAGACCGAGAACACCCGGTCAGGGTAGCCGAGAACACCCGATACGGGAACAGGAGGCCGAGAACGCCCGGTCAGGGTAGCCGAGAACACCCGGTCTGGAGCAGGAAGCCGAGAACGCCCGGCGTAAGAAACCGAGAACACCCGGTCAGGGAAGCCGAGAACACCTGGCACAGGAAATCGAGAATACCCGGTCTGGAGCAGGAAGCCGAGAACGCCCGGCGTAGAAAACCCGATCAGGGAAGCCGAGAACTCCCGGCCTTGGTCAGAGTTCTGAGAACATCCGGAGCTCGGACCCGAGTACCTTTCGGTCGTCGCGGTGCTCTATTTATACCCGCATTTCGCGAGGTATTTTCCCCCATCCTTCGATAATTCGGAGCCGGCCGCGCCGCGAACATGTACTCCGAAACGCGTCAAAAAAAGGATGGTGAGCGAGAAACACGGAAAGAAAGAGACCGCGCGCGAATCGGAGCCGGCCGCGTCGCGAACGGGTACTCCGAAATGCGTCAAGAGAGAGATGGAAAGAAAGAGATCGCGCGAGAATCGGAGCAATGTTTACCTGAGTAACGGGCTACCGTTACATCATCCCCCCGCCTCAAGGTTGAGGCCGGGGGACGTTATGCACGTCGGCAGGTTGTCATCTGGCCTCAACGGTCGAAACGCATAATCCACCGGTCGCCGGCGATCCGAAGTTTATATTTCCGGCTTCGGTGGACGGCGAAGAAGGGGACGTCCACGGCGCGCCAGGTCGGAAGTACAACTCGGACGGGTTTATCTTTGACATATTCAATTAACTGTTGAAGTAACAGTTTGTCTCCAATTATAAATTTAAATTTCTCCGGGTTTTTGTAATATATTCCATAATATTTTTTCAAATTTTTATTTTTGTCAGTTAATGAAAGCATTGATGTTTGAGCAAATTTCCCCAAATCAGAAATGATACCCTCAGAAATTTGTCGAAATGAAATCAGATTATCGAGATTGCAAAATTTGAAAATGTTTTTTATATGATGTGGAACATAAACTCCAAATTGATTTTAAATTTTAGTTCAAAAAGCGAGCGAAATTTTTCCTCATTTTCCATACTTGAAATAGAATTGCCTTCTCTATCTGGATTAAACAAAATGCTTGTTTCGAAGATTTAATCAATATCGGTTTTACACCTAAAACCGAAAAAGTTTTTAGGCTAAATTAATATTTATTCATATTATTCTTTGCTTTATTGTGAAGAATGAAATAATATATCTAACAAACATAGATATACAGCACAGATATATGAAATTATATATATGTGTTTGCTGGTAAGGTAAGACTTAATTGCAGTATTATTTCTTTAGTTTTTTCTTATTTGTATTCGTGAAATGTAAAAGAGAGCTTTATTAATTGTATAATTACACTTTAAAAACTTTCTCAGAAACTTTCCTATATTTAAACAATATGAATAAAATAAGACGATTCAACATACTTGCTTTAGAAAATCGAATAACGAATAATACCAAGTCACATTTGTTTATACTATATTATAGTAATTTAGAATATAGACGTCACCACGAAATTTAATAAAAATATACACATTTGATGCGTTTCCATTCGAAACGAAAGCATCTGTCAGAAAAAATGTAACGGATTATATCGTTAAACGAATTATTAAGCATTAAAATTTTTAGGTTAGAAAACTTGTCAGATAAAGATTGCATTGGGTGCATCCAGAAGCGCAACCGCTCACTGAGCGCTCAGTGAACTTTTGTATTTGATTAGCGTATTCCATTAGATCTAAAAATATAGGCCAATGAAATGCAAGAGCTCACTGAGCGCTTAGTGAGCGGTTGCGCTTCTGGATACACCAATACAGTACTACGATCGCTCAGTGAGTTCTTGTATTTGTTTGGTCTATATTTTTAGATCTAACGGAATATACCAATCAGATGCAAGAGCTTACTGAGCGCATGTGTACAAAGTATTGTTACGCCTGACCCTGTATACTGCTTTGATTGCCGAACGCTGAACGGAATATGAAGATCGGTGTTCCTGTTGCCAGGCGACGAGAGTCGCAAATGTTGTAAATAAGTTTAGATCGAGCTGTCGGCCGTGTCGGATGTGCTCGGTTCTAAGCTGTATTTCATTGCAATAGAAAGACCCTTTCTCTGTTTAATTGTTCGGTGTTGTGTTCTTTTGCTCCGCGAGTGTCGCGTTCGCGAGTGTGCGTGTGTGTTATTCCCAAAGACGGGAATTCTACTCCCGAGCGTAACACTATTATAGAAAACCCCTTAACGTGTAACGTTGTGCGACATTATTTTCATTACGTTTTCATTTCTCTTGATTCACATTGATTTCCGCTGACTCATTTCTTAAATACACGATTCACGATTCGACTCACACTGATTCGCATCCTGACTCGCACCGACTCGCACCGATTCGCACCGACTCGCACCCGACTTGCTGTCGATAGATACCGCTGCATTAACTCAGTCGTTAAACTGCAAATTTCACTCAATTGCTCGATTTCAAACGTTATTCATACGATTCCATGTATGTCATCGTAATATGCACTTGATTATATTATGATTTCTAACATTAAAAATTTTAACGCTTAATAATTCGTTTAACGATATAATCCGTTACATTTTTTCTGACAGATGCTTTCGTTTCGAATGGAAACGCATCAAATGTGTATATTTTTATTAAATTTCGTGGTGACGTCTATATTCCAAATTACTATAATATAGTATAAACAAATGTGACTTGGTATTATTCGTTATTCGATTTTCTAATGTTAGCTGTTGTCTCGAGAGTGACACACCCCTCGGTATACTCGAAATCGTTGCAACAGCCGAAATATTAATACTTGGAGAATTTGTTGTCATCGATCGACGAAATCGGCTATTTTACATTCTCTTATAACAGTGACGTCGTTCCATCGAACGAGGTGCGTCCAAACTCAATCTTCGTCTTCGATGATATAGCATGCGATAAGCGAGATATTGTGAGAGAATATTTCTCAATGGGTAGACACTCSCACGTMGACTGTTTTTATCTCTGYCARTCATACGCGAGAATACCTAAACATCTTATACGAGACAACGCGAATCTGTTAATCCTGTTCAAGCAGGATGGTACCAACCTGAAGCACGTGTACAATGATTACGTAAATACCGATATGTCATACGAGGATTTCAGTGAATTATGCCGCAATTGTTGGCAGCAAAAGTATGGATTCCTAGTGTTAAATAAGGAGTTGCTCTTACTAATGGACGATACAGAAAAGGATTTAACGAGTTTGTGGTGTCGCGGAGCGGTCAGTCGATATCGATACATCAACGTTGAAAGAACGTCAACATGGCTGATAACAAAGATATACGCGAGTGTGAAAAGGTTGTGAGAGAGATTGAAAAAACGGCTGAGTCGATCCGTAAAAAACATCGCGCTTTGAAGACCAGCAAGATTGAAGAAGATATCGCGACCAAGATTCATTTTAAACCGACCATTGAGCCGCTGCAAAAGATTGTTGACAACTCTAGTGTTACGTCCTATAGACTCCACGATTCTTTTCTTTCAAAGAGATCCGGTCATCGTCATGATTCTTGAACATACGCTAGAGAATCGAATGGGATCCATTTGCTTACAATTCTCAAGCCTTTTTCGAATAACGGACTCATTCGTTTCTTCTCAAGAACTCATAAAAGTCATCTAAGAAAAATATCAATTGAGAGGTACGTTGTTTGGGAAGCGATAAAAACTGAAGCTCAGAACCTGTGGTCTCTAGAAAATCAAACAAATGTCACAGAGTATTCTTTCTCTAGAAAAAGAAAAACAGAGATATGAACACTGCAATAATAACAAATGACTAAGGGTGTCACTTGATATAGAATGCATATCGAGATAAGCTGTTGTAGACGCCTAAAAATCATAAAACGAAAAGATGACGCTTTAAGACCGAGAACTGAGCTTTTGTTTGTCGCTATCCGACACCGCACTCATGATCAGCGATAATGGGATCTTCTTGCGTTCGATAACTCTAAGGAGCTGTAAACATAAGAAAGACCTACACATGACACTAAGATAACAAATCCTAACTAACTCCCACTTACTAATCATCCCCCTTTTCTCGACAACACCTTTCGAATTTTGACCAATCCTAAGACAGAAAACAGACAGAATAAACAATTTCCAATCTATTTTGCCAATAGGCAATAGTAAAACCAAACCCTGGACTGTGAGTGGAGCCGACTCCATAACAAATTCCCCAATCAAAGTCTGAGAAATTAAAAAATGTATGCCCAAAAGAAAATCTCATCAATCAAAATCCTAATCGACCAATATGGCACCCCACTGGAACGAAAAGATTCCTATATAAGCCGCGACATCGTAAGATTCGTTCTCTCTTTTCTGACTCGTTCTTTTCTGAGTTTACTCGTTCTCTTTTGAGTCGTTCCTCAATTTATTCATCTGGGCCATCCACAAGTTTACTGTGTCTGACTTGGTTGTCCGGGCTCGCGAATGGAAACGGAAAGTGAAATCAATCGTTCCACGAGACCTTTTAAAACAATCAATCACTTTTCAAACAATCGAAGGAACTTCGAGCCTGACCACCTCAAACGACCAACTACAACTAAATAGTAAGTCACTCCATATGTATATATACATATACATATATATTTATACAATGATAATCAAATATTGATAAAGGCAAATGAGAGCAACAGTTCACATAAATTTGTACGTAAACTATTTTTAATCAAAAATTAAAAATTAAAATTAATAGCCGAACGTTTCGGCTTAATTTTAAGCCATCTTTAGCGTCTTTACAAAATATAAGTTCAAAATTCGAAGCGCAACATAACAGTAATTCAACGTCTCAAGTGGACCAACGTGTCGGGATACAGGAGAGTGATATATATTTATTATTTAAATCACGGATTCTTCTTTTATTATATACGCATATTTCTCAAATTCTGCAATAGTATCAAATCATGGATCTTTCTCTTTTTCTTGTTTTTTGCTTCAATCATTAACTATTATTAATTATCCTCTCCATCTCCCCTTTGAGTTCGCTAGCTCTGCTGATGAACTCGTTCCTTATTCTCATTTCCCCAAAGTTCATCGATAATATTCGATGAATTTGATTCAACATTAATCCATAAAACAGAAGGTCATCAATTTGGCGAACCTCAATCCTCCCCTTTGAGGTGAATAGCTTTGCTGTTGAACTCGATTCTATATTCTTATTTCCTCCAAAGTTCATGGATAATATCTAATGAACTTAAACTTATTTCCAACTTCAAGGGGTTAACCAATATGGCAGACCTCTTATCCTTTTTCCCACTCATCTACCCTACTTTCTTCCTTTGATAATACCTAATAAACTCAGGAACATAATCCACCCCTTTTCCTTTCTCTTTATTCTTTCCTAAAGAAAGCAGATCTTTCAATTCGCGCGCTTATTCGTAGTGAGCGACCGACCATTGCCAAATCCCACCCGCAGCCGACAGGCAGCAAAACGTTTCCGGCGTCGGGGACGCTCGCGCGTCGACTCTTGGACGAGGCTTATGCCGAGTACCTCCGGGACCTAGCGCCGCAAAATAATCGCAATCAAACTAACAGCTTTAATATAAGCGTGCCATCTCCTCTTCTTCCTCCTCCTCCTCCACAATTACCTTCTCCTTTCTCCAATCAAGTCTCTTCATCACGTTCCCTTATACCCCTTTAGTAGAACCCGATTCCCCTCATTCCGTATTAACATCCAGAATATTTCCAGACTCTCCTCCTCCTTCTATTCGTTCTTTTTCTCCCCCCTCTTATTCTCCAATCTCCTCTCCCGAAGAGCCACCTCGCCCAATCTCCCCTGCGAATTCCACGACTTCAAGCGTGGAGTTCATTGATGAAGTTCCCATCCCTCCTCCTCGATCTAGGCACTACTACTACTATGATCCTGACTAACGACTAGATAACCTACAATTCCCGCAGCGCTCCCCTTCCTCCCGGCTCTTACTCTATCGGACCCGACGATTTTGATCTGTTCGAAATCAAATCCACCATCTCGGGTCAAAATCCAGACTCTATCATTCTCGTCTTTCTTCCCACTTCCCCCTTTCCATATGATGTTCCTGTCCGCTTCTTCTACAATCTTTTCCTTCCCTCGACAGCCACTATCCGAGAAATAGAGAAATAAATAACCACATTTCACTCCCTCTCCGTACTCCTCTCCACTGTACTCATATAAAATACACATACAACACACAACAACACAATAAACTGTAAAATTAAACTACACTTACACTCTATTACTCTTAGATATAAAATAAATATTTTTATGACATATATATATAAATATTTTTTTATGATTGTATTTAACGTTTTACTTATAAAATTAAATGTTTTCGTTATTTCTGAATAGCTCTACTTAATTTAAATACCCTCGTACCATCCTGTTTCCCTCGAAAAAATCGCATGAGGTCCGTTCCCTGGTCATATGGATTCAGTTCCTTGACCTAAAATTTAAAGGACCGACAAACGCACTGTTCCAGACGGTGTCACAGCAACCATATGATACGCTGACTCACATCTGGGACTTGAGACAAGTGTGTTCGACTCGCGGCTCACGCCATAGCGCGTTAACCTACGAGAGAGATATCTAAAACGTCTTTCCATACCTTGCCTATTCCAAATTCCTTCTTTTCAAAATAAAAAAAATTAAAATCCTGGAGTCTGGACGTAACACTAGCATGCGCGCGATAAAAGACGAGCCGCGTGACGATGACGACATTAAAACGTTATCCGTTCAAAAGCGCGAGGAGGATACAAAATGGAGCAAGAGAAAACGATCGAATACCTCGTTGGATCGCAAATCGAAATGCTTGGACGCTTCTGGATGGATGCGTCACCGATAACCTCCACACCATCCACAACAACCGTACAACCGACAATGCCCGAGTCACTCGCAAACGAGAATGATTTCGAAACCACGGGCGACTTGCTTGCGGAATCCGTTCAAAATCAGTTACAAACGCTGGAGAGTCAAAAAACATTGAGAGAAACGTTGCAAGAACACGTGGATCCGCTGAGTCAAAAGTACGTCGGAGCTATTTTGACCGGTGATAAAGAGAACGATGGACCGCATGTACGGCGTTTATCTCGACAAGGATGGAATGATGGTAGTAAACAATTCGATGTGGACAAAGCGGATAACATTATTATCGATGGTGTGCAATATGTCGGGCGTCACCCGGTCTTTACGAGTTGATCTTCAAGAGAGTCCCCGATGACGTCATCTGTACGGAGAACGATAAGCAAAAGTACAAGAACATGCTATTGACGACGAATGCGCACAGATGCAATCACGATCCGCATGATCGTGTACGAGGCAACAGGGGATAGTACAAACATGTAGGGTAAAGTCAGCGAATATGGAATAGGTTACTAATATGGAATAGGGGCTTAGTTTTTAAACAAAGCGTTGCATTCTAGTGGCAATCACTGGAAGTTGTTGCAATTGTTGTCAAACGTGCCATATTAAATAATAAACTCGATGCGACAACGAATTTCTCTAATATAATCATTTATTTAATTTTGTTGCGTCTGGAAATGTGATAGGACTATCTTAAGAAGTGTTCTTACAAGCTGAATGTAAGTTATTTAATGTTTATAGAACATAGACGCTTTTAATAATGTTGCATGAATAACATTATGCTGTTTTTGCGATTTGTAACTCTTTATTGAAATGGGAAGAGTTTGTGTGTTGTATTAAGATGTGTTGGTAATATGGAATAATTAAATTATTATGGAATAAAGAGAATATAACGTTTTTGTTCTTTTTATAAATAATAAGGATTTTTGATGTTAATATTTATGTTAATAATTTAACTATTTAGGATTTGATTTTATTGTTCATGTTCATAATGTAATTTTATTTATGTGCTACATTGTACAGTAAACATATGTAGGAAGCGGGAGAGAGAGAGGAGAGAGTGAGAGAATAGAGTATGCAGAATGAGAGTATAGAGTAGAAAGTAGAGAGTAGAGAAAGAGAGAATGAAGTATACAGAGAGAGAGAGTATAGAGTAGAAAGTATAGAGTATAGAGCATAGAGTAAAGCGAATATGTGTGTGTAGGGAGGGGATAAGAGCGGGGAGTGAGCGCCTGATAGTCAGTTGTTGTTGGGGTGATCGTCAGCGAGTGAGAAGAGCGAGCGAATTCTTCAGAGAGTAACGTGTACATCTAGAACCTCTAACCTAAGCCCACATTACTTACACATTGTACCAATAAATACATTTTTTTTATTATCATCCTACAATTTGGGGGCTCGTCCCCGGGATACGGCCAGTTCGGTCCGCGGATACAGTGAGTTTCGTGAGCGATACTGCTGTGACGAGTGATATCATCGTGAGAACGAGTTCAAGATGGACGACACAAGCGTTAGACATGCGAGTGACCTGACGGTTGTAGAACTGAAGGAGAAATTGAAAGAGTTAGGGTTGTCTTGTACCGGCAACAAGAATGAGTTAGTGATACGACTGAATAAATCTGTTCCCTCTGGTACGTGGACTGAAAGACAGACGATGGAAAGCGCGAGAGAAGCTGTCGGCGTGGAAACGGACGAGAGAAGTGCTCCAGAGACGGAGGTGCAATCGGGACACCATCCTCGTAATATGCGTATTCTTGAAATGGAATTGGATACTTTGAGACGAGAGATCGAGCTATTAAGGATACATTCAGTGTAAGGGGTTTGTCGCTCGAGAGCGACTCGCCCATGCGACCTCGCCCTTTCGGGCATACGCAACGCTTACGTAACCATCTATCGAAACCCCAAGGCTCGGGCGATGGAAAAATCCAGCAGCGCTCGCGGGACTTTACGCGAGATGGACAGTTTGGCCGTGGATCGGTGCAACTACCCTCCGCACACCGGAGCTAAGCCGACCGGGCTGACGCCCCCCCATCCGGCGTWTGTCCGGATTTGACGGAGGAGCACCCGGCCGCCGCCCCCTGCACCCRGCCACGCCCACGGGGACCACGGGGAGGCCTGTCCATTCGTGTCCTTCCCGGACACGCGCCCTGACCCTGTTGTAATCCTACCTATTTTAGGGGCCGAATCTATGCTGGGTATTTGTTCCTATTCTATTTTCCTAACCATTCGGTCGCGCAGTTAACCCGAGAAGTTTACGGGGCTACGTTTCCATGCCCGAAGGCTCCGACACCCACCGGGTGAATGGATCAGAACCTATCTTATCTGTTAGCCGCACACACGCAGAATCGCATATTCGCAAACGCTCGCAAAGCCGCACGCACGCAGAATCGCATATTCGCAAACGCTCGCAAAGCCGCACGCACGCAGAATCGCATATTCGCAAACGCTCGCAGAATCGTGGCGTCGCATCGCAAGTCGCATACCGCGCGTCGCATGTCGCAATTCGGATTCGACTTCTGGACCTATAAACCTATAAACCTATAAGCCTATAGACCTACAATCTCGTAATCTAATCGAATCCTTTYAGCCAAAGCGATTCTCTACAGAATTCGCCGAACAGAGAGAAGGCCTCTGGATTCCTTACCAGCAATGGTGCCACATCCGGCCACTTCCAACTGTCGGCCCCTACGTGTGCGCGCAGAGCGACTCTCTGCGGCTCGAATTTTTGACAATCAATGAGGAAGTGATCCATCGTGTCATCGCCGCCACTGCAGTCGCAAGCCCCGCTGTCGATGAGTCCGAGCGACGCCAAGCGTGCTCGGAAGTCACCATGACCCGTGAGTACCTGCGCGTTCCAGTGATCGGGTCGAATCCACGCGGCGTCCATCCTTTCCTTGATGTCCTTGAAGAAGGAGTAAGTAGTGCGGCCCTTTGTGGAGGTGTTCCACTCAGCCTGCCACAACCTCCTGCCCTCCGCCTTGATGCGTTCCATCGCATCTTTACTTCCCACACGAACGATTTCCTGTCCTATCTCGGCGTCCAGACCTTTCCTAGCTTCGTATTTTGCCCTGCCTTCCTGAAGAAGGATTTCAACAGGGGTCGCGCCCGCCGTTACGCACAGTGCGTCTCGCGATGTCGTCCTATACGCGCCTACCACCGGTATTAAGGCTTTCCTTTGTACCCCTTTTAATATCCTAAGGTCGCGCTCTGTACATAAATCCGCTCACCCCGCTGCCGCGTACGTAACCGTTGGGGCAAATATCCCTCTATATATCGTCGAGAGCGCGCCGTACCTAAGTCCCCACGTCGCTTTAGCTAATTTACCTAGTCTCGCGAAGAGAGTCTCCATTCGCTCTCCCAGTTTCTCGCAGTGGGTTTTTACATCCATTCCCTGATCAAACCAGACACCGAGATACCTAACTGACTTTTTAAACCTTATGCTTTTGTCTCCTATCTTGAATGTCGGCGGTCTACTCGCGAGATTTATTTTTCGTTCTCTTACTTATTTCCGTTTCCTATACGGACGGTCTCCTCTCCTTCTGCCTATCGGGGCTCTCCTAATATTTTCACTTTTTAACGCGATTCCCTGTTTCATTTTTCGAGATTTCTAATTTAGCTAACCTACACCATTCTACGATTTCGTCGACTGTTCTCTGCCCCCTTTGCTCTATTTCTTTCCGCGAGTTACCGTTTATCACGACTAATAGGTCGTCGGCGTATGCCACGAATTGGCCCGGTATTACGCCTTCTAATCTACGGAGCAGCCCGTCGAACATAATGTTCCAACAAGCTGGACCAAGGACGGAGCCCTGTGGGCACCCTCTCGTGGCCTTTTTCGAAATAGCTTCGTGCCCTAATTCTATCTGGACATTTCGGTCGCGGAAATAGCTCCGGAGCACTTCAAAGACGT
>JANQDE010000703.1:32072-45771 GCA_037157785.1 Cephalotes varians
GCACGCTGTTTGTTACTAATGTCGTCGTTGTTTCCGGCGGAATGTTTATTTCGCACGACCTATTCTGCTCTATTCTAACATTTTCCAGGTGGGTCTGGATGGGGTTCGCGAATCTAACGCGTTTCTTCGCRATCGGCGCGTTCTCTMTTCGATTTCTCGCCCTGTTCGACCTATCGCATTTTTCTAACGCGACGCTAGCTCTACGCATCCTACCTAGCAACTCAACTAACCTATCGCATTTTTCTAAAACGATGCGGACAGTACGAAGACTGCAACCTTGGGACAGTGTCCTACCGCGTTCTAAATGAATCCCCTCGGGCACTGCTCGGCGAGGCACTCTCGAAGAGGCGGAGGCCACCGCCGAGCCCACGGGCGAAGACGCACCGAACCCAGCGGCAGGGRTCCCTACCACTTCCTCGACAGTCGCCGTGTCTGGTCGAAAGCGGCTGGCCAGACGGGCACTCCTCCTCACCGATTTTAATGAATTATTAACCATCATCTTATTCCCACGAGTATGGTGGAAAGGGGGGTCGAGCGCCGCAGAGCCACCTTTACGACGCCAAGCCTAATTTTTCCGGGGGGACGGCAGGTACCCCGGAGATGACCGTTAGCAACCGCGTTAACGCCTATCCTAATCTAATCACTCCCGCGGCCATTCAGACTCTCGGCACGGACCTACACCTTAGTCTTAGAGTGAGCTAAACTAACTAATCTACCTCCGAGGGAGACCGACCGGTCGGATCCCCCGCCCCACGATGACATGAAAAGAAAAAGATTTTTATTAATATAGCCGCCGGTTCCGTCGCCGCACAGGGCCGAATCCCCGCACGACACCGCCGGGCCCGGCAGGCCCGATGCTCGGAGGCTCGACCCTTTTACTCACTCATCCGCACGGTTTCCCGCGCTTCAGAGCAAGGAAGGGGGGGCGAGGTGAGCGATTAGATGGAATCCGCCGCGCCCTCCCACACCAATGTGTGAGATAATCATCAGAGACGCGTAACGTCTCCTCATATAACGCGTTACGCCAAGTCCGGGGCTCCTCAGTATACGCTAAGGCAGCGGCTCGCCATGGACATTTCTAGTCATTAGCCCGGAGGCTTCCTTAGCCGACACGGACACTGGTACCGGTGGAGAGATCTGCCCCCCGGGGGTCCAGCAAGCCCCCTTCTTAGTGACTCAGCACGCCTGCTCCATTCATCGTTACTCATCGGGTAACTCATATTGTTGTAGCTCCATTGTCACTCCGGGGAAGTCTTCCGTCCCCCCGGCGCGACCCGACTCTGCACCTTGCACCGTCACGAGATTTCATGAGTCCAGTAAGTCGGTGGTGTCCACAGCAAGCCACTCTCGAGATAATTCTCGAGTTGCCCCCGCGCCACATCAACGCAGTCCCTTTGCCCGGAGGACGCGATCGGCGAAGTTAATCTCATCTCCGCCCGAGCGGAGATTCGTCCAGGGAGGAAAGCGGCAAATCCAAAGGAAGGGAGGGGAAAGGTAGGGGGGGCACAGTGTGCCCCTGCGCCACAACAAAATTCAGCCATCCTTACGGATGTTTCCAGGGGTACCTCGGGGAGGTAAATGTGTGAGAATCGATTAACTTTTAGGAAAAAGCGAAAAGCTACGAAAGCTACGAAATATAGAGAGAATGATTTAGTAGCGATAAAGTGTACACAGTTAGGCCCAGGCTTAAATTTAGCAAATAAATATCTTGGACCATATACTGTAACAAGGGTATTACGCAATGATCGGTATCTCATACAAAAAATAGGTGAACATGAAGGACTCATGAAAACGTCCACATCCGCCGATCACATGAAACCATGGGTAGAGTTTACAAGCGATGATTCCGAAGATGAAGAGTCATAGACATTCGAGGGCGAATGTCCTTGCAGAATAGCCGAAAGTAGCAAGCGGGAGAGAGAGGAGAGAGTGAGAGAATAGAGTATGCAGAATGAGAGTATAGAGTAGAGAGTAGAGAAAGAGAGAATGAAGTATACAGAGAAAGAGAGTATAGAGTAGAAAGTATAGAGTATAGAGCATAGAGTAAAGCGAATATGTGTGTGTAGGGAGGGGATGAGAGCGGAGAGTGAGCGCCTGATAGTCAGTTGTTATTGGGGTGATCGTCAGCGAGTGAGAAGAGCGAGCGAATTCTTCAGAGAATAACGTGTACATCTAGCGAACATCTGGCCTAAGCCCACATTACTTACACATTGTACCAATAAATACATTTCTTTTATTATCATCCTACACATATGATTTTTAACAGTTTCGATTTCAATTTACATAAAAAAATAAATTTGCACTTCATTTTTTATGTTATTTATTATTGTTCCTCAAATTTGAATAGTATTCCATTTTATATCACTCTTTTTTACGCCCCTCATTTTTTTCACTTTTTACTTTTTTGTAAATATTGAAGTTGGACTTAAATTTCGAAGACTTTCATTTATTGGATGTTATACCTAACATATTGCTTAAAAGTTCTACATTTATTAGAAGCCTTAATATGCATTTGTGTCGGAGTAATATTAATTTAAAAATTGATATTCCATATTCGCTGTCTTTACCCTAATCGCGCCGTTGATGTCGACCGAACCTAAGAAGAAATCTGGAAGAGGATCGCGCAATGACATTAAACGACAATGCGATCGATTACGTACACTGGAACGATCCCAACGAGCTAGTGGATCGTTTACGATTGCTCGAAGCTTCACGTCAAGCTGACCATAACGCTCACGACAACGAGATGCTATCGATTATCGAGAAACTTCGCGAAACTGGCATCATTATAAATTAACTCTCGTATCGTTGAAACAAATCAGTCGATCGGTGTCACCCGTATCGAAAAAATGCCAATCAGCAAATTTGGATTATCCGATCAGAGAAACGATGATGATTCATTTCATCGTTGGAACGGTATAATGAGAAATTACGTGTACGAAAACGCTCTGTGTCGCGTAGCTACAGACTTCGATGCGAAATCGTGTAAGAGTCGACGTGTAGCTTTACCAGTAGATGATGATGATGTCGTCAACAAACGATTTGTGCAACAGAACATGCAAATTTTGAAAGATCGACAGGATGAAATCGAGAAGAACATGCAAATTTTGAAAAATGGGCAGGATGAAATTGAGAAGAATATAACATCGCTCCAAACTAATAAGCAGTTTATGCTAAAATACCTGTAAGAGAACATTCAAACTTTTAAAGATCAATTGAATCTGCTCGAGAAGAAGATGACCACATTCCAAAATAATATACAAGTAAAGACAGCGATGACAGAAAAAAATGATAAGCAAACGATTAAAAAACGATAAAAAACAATACGAATGATGGCAAACGACAAAACGTACAATAGGTAACGTTTAAAAAATTAAATAAATTTCGTAGTGTAATTTCATCGCGCGCGTTATTATACATCAGCCAATCGATAATTGTGTATGAAACATGAGATCCGATGAAAACGTCGTCAGTGTCGAAAAATGGCGACTCGTTGAGGACTTGCACGCTCCAGCGAAAAGAAATTTCTCGAGAAGATACGTCATAGATCGAGAATACGATGAACTGTGGCAAGCCGATATCATTGAGATGCATCCATACTCACGTTCCAACAAAGGTTACCATTACATTCTCAGCGTCATTGACGTGCTGAGTATGCGTGAGTTGTACCGCTCAAGAGTAAAAGTGGAAGCAAGACGGCTAACGCTATCACCGAGATAATTCGAAAGAGCGATAGACATCCGAAAAACTTACAAACCGATATAGGGAAGAAGTTTTAAAACGCTGACGTGCAACAACTCATAAATAAACATGGTGTTACGACCAGACCCCAGAGTTTTAATTTCTTTATTTTGGGAAAGAAGGAATTTAGGATAGGAAGGATATGGAAGGACGTTTCAGATGTCTCTCTCGCAGGTCAACGCGCTAAGACGTGAGCCGCGATTCGAACACACTTGTCTCAAGTCCCAGATGTGAGTCAGCGTACCATATGGTCGCTATGACACCGTCTGGAACAGTGCGTTCGTCGGTCCTTTAAATTTTAGGTCAAGGAACTGAATCCATATGACCAGGAAACGGACCACGTATCTTTACGAGGGAAATAGGATGGTACAAGGGTATTTAAATTAAATAGAGCGGTTTAAAAATAAAGAAAACATTTAATATGTAATTTAGACATTAATTAGGTGATGGAGTAAGAATTATCGTTTATCGAAATCATATATTAAAAATAAATAATTATTAGCTACAATCTAGATATGAGCTACCAGCTAGGCTCTTAGCTTTAAACATTTATATGTTATGACCCAATTAATATCAATATTATATTATAATCATTTATAACTAAGGGTATGTAAGTGTCTCTTTTTACAGTTGATGTGTATGTGTGTAATATATATATATGTGTGTAAGTATATGGTTAGAGGATCAAATCTTTGTTACTCGAAGACCGTGACGAGTACATTGCTGCAAGTTGCGATAAGGAATGACAACGTTTCTTATCATATAACGTGGCGAGGAGCTTGTTTTCACGTTTACCGGGTGGTTTATCGCGCGTTGGACAAAACGGTAAATCTGCATGCGCGTTGTGAAGATGCTGCGAATACTCTAAGTCTACCTTGAGAATAGTCTATCGGAGAATCTAACGCGACATCCATAACGTTGAAATTAGATATATCATCGACCCATCGAAAATCGGTAAATGGCAATGGCTGACACATTGCCCAATCGTACAAATTATTAACATCAAAATACATCAGATATGATGACGGTTTCGATAGATCGTACGATTCCATGTACTTATTATTGGCTCGCGCGTACTTGCCGAAACATCTACTCAGGCCGCCGCGTATACCGCGTTCAACGAACATGATCATGTCAATGTCGGTAAGCAATTCAAAATTTATGCCAGTATGTTTTCACATCGCGTCCCACGTAAAACCTGGTAATGTGAAATAATACGCGGAATCGAGTCCGTAACTCGAGACACAACTGTCGCAAAAGTTTTCAAAAATGTCAGCCAACAACAAGACATCTGTTTTTAGATATAAATCATTATATTCGCCGAGGGTTCGAATGAAGAACTGCTGCCACACATTGACAGCATGCGCGTAATTAACCTCGGTATCGCCTATTAAGGAATTATGAAACGATTCGCGCGGCAGTAAACATGTGTCCTCCACTTTTCGATGCAGTCAATGTACTCGTACGGAAAGATGCCTTTTCGTGTGAGCAAATCAAAATTTTCTGCTGATAAATTACAAAATTCACGTAGCATTATCCGTAGTTTATCTTTACTGATATTCGATGCCAATTTATCTAAACTCGACGTGAGAAATTTGTATGAATCCATAAAACGTAATTTTATGTTATTTTTTTTCCGTTCGTCCTAAGTTCTTTGAACATTTTTCGTGAATGAGATGTATTTTTCCTTCGTTATCAGAAGTAACTCAACATGTCCTTCGTATGCCGTAGCTATTTCCTTGATAATAAAATGCGCGTTGTAACCGGATAAATTATGGAAAACTACGGGAATGCAATGAGAATCTTTGTGATTTAAATTACAATTTGAATGCGCGGAACCTTTTAATCGCCCTGTCAAATGACAATGATCGCGTACTCGCGTATCGTCTGGCGCGAACGGTTTTTCGCGTATGTGACAGCGCGTAGCGTTATTAAATTTTTCTAAATTATACCGCGTAAATTCATGGGAACATTAGCCGATAAAATAGATTTAACGTTATGCGCTAAAACTCTAAGTTCCTCGGCGAACCACGCTACATAACCTTTATCACGACGAAACCGATACATGCATAATGAAGCGTCATGCGAACAGTGTACATAATATGCTAAGCTAAATACCTGATGATACTTGGACGTATACTCCTTCGTTTCTTTTCCAAGATACATTCTAGATCGGCATATACGATAAACGGGATGCGCTCCTTCCTACAGTGGTTTTTGAAGCTTAGCCACTTGTCATCCTCACTCGGCAACCTGATGGCGTAATCATTTATTTGTCCGCAATCCACAGCCTGAGCATCCAACTTTTTACTTGAGCTGAAGTAGTGTAGGCATCTGTAAAATAGAAATATAATTTATTATTCTCTTGAAAAGCTATAAAATACTTTATAATTTTTATTAAATATGTATACGTACCGGTCGCAAAAGAATTTTTTGTGTCCATATTTACTGAGTTATGAGCTCACAAGGTGGGATAGATTTTTGATCCACGCGAAGTATCCCACATCATCGTCGTTCTGCATATACAGCAAATTGACATGCTTGTCTCTCTTTGTATCAGTGAGCCGAATCGGAAGGATCGAGAGTTCCTTTTTCTTCTCGATGCAGTAAACATTGTTGGAGATGTCGTTGAGGTTTCAAATTTTTTTATTTGAGTCAGCGTCATCGGAAACTCAATGTCTTTCAGATTTATATTGTTGAGTAATGAGGATACGAAGATTCCCGTTCTGGTTTTCTTTCAGCTGGATGCAGAGCGGCCACCACTGACGCAAAGCATGCATGTCCGTAAATTGAACGTTGATTATCGCTCTTTTCAGCGTAATTTTCCGCGGTAATTCGATGACATCCTGCGTGCAGAGGATTGTATTTGTTTACATTAATTAACAAATTGATTATACGCGACAACGCCGATCCACTATCACGTTCCTGAAATTTCTCCAGTGATGTTAAAGTAGGCTCGACGACGCGCGATTCG
Organism: Cephalotes varians; assembly: GCA_037157785.1. Taxonomy (NCBI): domain Eukaryota; kingdom Metazoa; phylum Arthropoda; class Insecta; order Hymenoptera; family Formicidae; genus Cephalotes; species Cephalotes varians. Next base: position 38,788 of record JANQDE010000703.1, read on the forward strand.
TACCATTCTTGCAGATCGGATGAACGAAAGAGTTCATAATTTCTCGTGGCGATATTTTCATTGGCATTTGTCACCCGCCACAAATTCGCCGTTAAACACTATGTTTATCTTGATGTTGTCATATTTGGGTCATGATCAAAACGGTTCGCACACGCTCGAGCACAATTTTTYTCGCATCTTCGAGGAATTGGCGAGATTCGATATGCTTAAAATTTATTACCGCGCCGGTCAGTATGCCACTTTCAAACGCCGTAATTTCGCGCCAACTTAATCCTGCGCTGTATCCGGCATGGACTTGCACGAAACGTCCGCGCATCGAATCTTTCAAATTTTCGAGTTGCGCAATACGAGTGACCAATGATTGTTTCACACTAATCGATAATCGTGGACGTTTAATTCGGCTCTGTTCCTCCAGCGATTTGATAAACTCGCCGCAACGATGGTCCCACGCTATAAACTCCTCTTGCGTATTCAATCTGGCGGCTTGCTCCGTCAAATCGCGCTCCGTTCGCTTCATATTATATGCCATCTTTTTTCTCACAGTATCTTTTCTTTCACTAAAAACACTCCAGCTCTGTCACTTAATCCTGAGGTGTAATTTCTATTGCACACACACACACTATGTGAATGTAGCAGCTAGGACTCACTACTGACAGAATGTATCCTAGGCTTTCGTTTTTATATGTTACTAGTTGGGATATCGTTTGTTACGATGTGTTTACGAGGATATCTCATCGTTGGAAAAAAATTCCACAAAAACATTGGGAATAGATGATGCTATCGATGGTGCATTAACAGAAAACTTGAATTTTTCCTAAAATAAATTTACTATCGCTTATATGTGAAATCCCAAACATTCAGTTTTCGTTTCTATACTTTACTTGTGAGATATCATTTGGTAATGATGTATTTACGAGGATATCTCATATAACAGCCGTTGGAAAAAAATTCCACAAACGATAACATGTGAACTGATGGAGCATTATCTTTAGGGAAAGAAAAATTTTTTACATTTTAGCAGATAATCACAGACATTTTTAATGTGATTCATAGCCTAATGTTAAAATATTCCAGATTTCGTTATTTGCGTTAGTCGACGTTTAAATTTTTTCAGTTATTGTTGAAGTTGTTTAGACGGAGAACTTCAAATACTATTCAAAGACTATTGATGCGAAAAAAATAATTCCTAAATTGAGCCACTGAAAGATGAGGAATGGGAAAAATTTTAAAAATAAGATATTGGGGAGCACTAATTAGAGAGACTTATGGCAACATTATTTTTACGATCGGTGGTTTCACTGATTCAGCAACGCGCATATTGGAAAAACAAAACTACCGAAGATATGTGGAAGGGATGGAAAATTAAAAGAGGTGTATGCGATAATTATTACGTCAGTTACTCAGAGGAGCTTGAACCACACATACTACCTAGAGCCGCGTCTAAAGACGAATTGTAAAGAAAATGAACTATTACGTTCCGATTCAACACGATGAAGCATATGAGTAAGTTTTAATTCCATAAATTTTTTTATATATTTTTTATATATTTTTCAAATATGTTGTAGATTTTTTTATACAACTAATTCTATTTTTACAGTACATCTCATTCGAAACCGCGTCATATACCTTGCATATTAGGAAGGAGATTCGCCTTAGCTTCTATGGCTTATAAATACGTGGACATCGGTATCAGCGTGGGACCCACCACCAGTGTCCTCTGTGGAAATGCTGCTTGGTGATAATAAAGACAATCAAATAATATTACCTCATGCAACATGGAAGACATTTATTGCAAAACGTGCTGATATTGAGAAACTCCTGCAGTCTCCCTCCTGCACCTTCATCACTAGCGATTCAAGACCTGGTTATGGACCTCGCAAAACTACGTGATGCAGATATTGTAAAATTGAAATCACGCGATGTGTCTGCTTGTATGTGAAGCCGTCGACTATACTATTTTTATTCACACTTGAACATTCTATTGACCATGTATATTTCGGGCTATGTCAGAGTACGCACATGGTCAGCGAAAAATTTAAACATTTTGTAACATATTTACGCCGAAACTGTATCATCGATAAATGTGATGCAACATGTGGTGAAACATTTTGCGCAAGATTTATGATACAGAATCTAACACAGAATGTGAATTAATATGCCTTAGATAATATTGTATATGACGCGTTCCATGATAAATAAAGATAAGATTAAAGATGTTCCATTTCTTCTCACCTACCACAGTGGTTTAAATTTATATGAAAACGCGCGGTTTTTCCTCAAATTATTAAATAAAACAAAATTCTAATCTCTGTTTCTTTCCTCCTAAAAAAATATTTTATCACTCGCTTTATCACTTCGAGACCTGCACATTCCTGTTTGTTGGAACGAGTCCTCCCCTCCCTTTCCCTTTAATTAAGAGTCTATCAATAATGATAGCTAATAATCCGATTCAATGCGAGAAAGAATACCTCCGAAAAGATGTTAAATATATGCAGAGAGAGAGAGAGAGAGAGAGAGAGAGAGAGAGAGAGAGAGAACGCATACGAGAATCGCAATGAATAAGAGAGAGAAAACGCATTCGAGAAGATGGTACATGCATAGAGAGAGATAACGCCTCCGAAAAGATGGTAGGTATATGCATAGAAAGAGAACGCATACGAGAATCGCAATGAATAAGAGAGAGAAAACATGCGGCGGCAACTTTTTGTCATATCTAATCGAAGATATAAATTAATAGAATTTTAATTTGTTAAATTATCTATATTGATTGTTATTATCTAATCGAGGATATAAATTAATAGAATTTTAATTTGTTAAATTATCTAAATTGATTGTTATTATCTAATTAATAGAATTTTATTTAATTAGATTATCTAATTAATTGTTAATTAATTAAGTAATTACATGGATTCGCTCTTCTCACGTGACGTCATATCCCCTCCCCGCATGACATTATGCCTCGCGCCACGGAGTACTCCCTGTCCCGCACCCCCCTCGGAGCTCCAAGGTTAAAATCGGTATAGCTATACTACTAACATTGTTTTAAGATTTTAATTTTTTTTAGAATAGCATGAAATCTAAACATTTTCGAATAAGCAAAAATTCTTTTTATCTTTTTTTTTCAAAAAAACTTAATAAATATGTCGAATCAAATAAAAACTTGCCCATACACGGTCAAGACTGGATCTCAAGTGCCCAATCATATTATTGTATACATTTAAGGTAAGATTGATATAAGAGTTTTCCTTATTAATTCGAATATAATCAAGAGACACAGTAGTGTCTCGCGCTTCACGCGTAGCGCGAGACGGACCGTGTATCTTTACGCGAAACCGAAAGTTGAGACGAGCCGAGATTATCAGATCTCAATAACGGCTGAGCCGATTGAGTTGATAATAAGCTCAATCGATAGCGCATACCCAAATTATATTAGAAAAATATGCTTATTTTTACTATACGTGTTCTATGAAAAAAGTTATTATAATGTAAAGTATAAAAATTCAAAAATCTATCGTATGTATGTGCGTATGTACACTTCCGAATTTTAAATGTTAGGTGCGCTAGCGTCATTGATTGACAGCAGTGCTTACAAGGGTGCATTCCAATATTCATTCTGCGAGAGCTGCGAGTGCTAGTATATTTAATAATAAAAGATATTAGGGCTGCGTTCGGGCAGGTGCTATTAGCGCCGAAAATCTATAGTACACGTTACGTACATTACAGCTTTTCAGCGCTAATAACATCTGCCTAGGTAACGAAGCCTAGGTTTTGGAAGACTAAGCTCAGACATAAGCTTCAAGATTAAGTACATATTAATAAATATTCAGTTTTATTGACATATCGAAGTTATCTCTCCTTTTTGTTATCTTTCGTTAGTCAAAATCAACCTATGTATATCTTTTACTCGTATATACATACAAATACATATGCTTATTTCGTGTAATAGTAGTATATGGCCGGTATTCATATCGAGTCTTATATTTAAGATCCTAAGTACACTCTCAAGATGTCAAAAGCCAATCACAAAGACATATTAGCGTCTTAAGACATTACTTAAGACAATCTTAAAATAAGAACGGACTTTGAATACCTATGTCTCATATTATTTTTTTTATTCGATGCTGTTGCATTTGCAATTGAATAATATAGACTAAAATAACTGAAGATATAGTCAGCAGCAATAACTTTTTAATTATTGAACGATACAAGAAGTACAATAATTGAAATACAATAATTAAAATTGAAGCACAGTAAAGTAATGCGTGGTCTACAATGAGCAGTAGCAGTAGTGGATGAGGCTGTAAGAGTAAAAAATTGACTAATCACAGTCGAATGTAAGAAGAATAGTTGACTGTGATCGGTCAATTTCTTACAACCTCATTCACTACTGCTACTGCTCATTGTTTATGTTTTGAATTTTTGTAATATTGTAGTGCCGCCGGAGCGGACACGGGGTTGGGATTGGTGTCGCCCGTTATTGCGTTTCCATTTTTTGATAACGCATATTATTAATCCTATAACTATTAAGATTATCGTTATTATGGTTGCACTCCTTATGGGATATACAAAGTATTTATTTTGAAGTATATTTTTTTCATTTTGTTCTAATTCTTTGTTTATTAGATTCAAACTGTCACTAAGTTCGATTAGTTTTATCGGATTGTCTATTACTTGTTTTAGACTGAGCCTTTTTGATGGCTTTAGATTATTTACGTTTTTAGATTCTTTTATTAAAGATATATTAAATGTAGGGAGATGAGTCATAATAACTTTTGGATGTAATTGGCTAGTCGTTTTAAGCGCTAATTCGGGTGTCATTAGTTTACAATTTGGTTCTAGCGTAATATTATCCGTATTTTTTATTATAACATTATTTTCTTTTTGATTTTTACAATTAATTGTTATCTCTTGTTCTCTGGGTGTAGAATACAACCAGGAGTGTTGTTCTGACAGAATTATCCAGAACGTGGTAGTAATTATATGTCTTTTTTCGCAATTTTGAGTTTGACTCGATGTTTTAATCTTAATAGTTATAAAAGAACTTCTTCAGAATGGCGGATTATCCTCCTAATGAAATCGTTGATATGATATTGGTTTTAGGAGAATGTCATAATAATTACGTCGCTGCATCAAGGCTTTATGCTGAACGCGTTCCTCAAAGAAAACATCCTACGAATGTAACCATCCGAAGTTTAACTGAGCGAGCTCGCAATGGACATCTTGTTCGTCAACGCCGTGAATACGAAAATGATGCGCGAGCTGTGACTATTCTAGCAGCTGTTCATCGTGATCCACATGTTAGTACTCGTCAGATCGAAAGGGAAATTGGCATRYCGCAAARCAYAGTATCAAGAATTTTGAGAACTTTAGATTATCATGCCTATCACATCACTTTGGTGCAAGMTTTGAGGCCACATCATATTTTAGCTCGTGTAAACTTTTGCCAATGGGCTTTACAAGTGATACGGAATGATCCTCATTTTTTTAGATATATACTTTTTTCTGACGAGGCTAAAATTTATAGCGACGGACAGCTGAATAGACACAACTGTCATTATTGGTCGAACGAAAATCCCTATTGGTACAGAGAAGTAGACCATCAAAATCGATGGAGTCTCTTGGTATGGTGCGGAATAGTCAACGGTTACCTCATTGGATCTTACTTTTTCGATCGGAACGTTGACAGACACAGCTACTTGGAATTGCTAAGAGACCACTTACCAGGACTTTTAGAGAATGTTGACTTAGCTACAAGGTTGCGAATGTGGCTTCAACAAGACGGCGCTGCGCCACATTATGCTAATGATGTACGTGAGTTCTTAAATGAACATCATAACGACAGGTGGATCGGACGAGGAGGTCCAGTTGAGTGGCCCCCTAACTCACCAGATATGACATCACCGGATTTTTTTCTGTGGGGATACGTAAAAAATGTCGTATTCGCCCAACGGCCTACGACTAGAGAGGACATGATGGACAGAATTCGAAGAGCTTGCGCGGCTATTCCCAGAGAAACCTTGCTACGAACTGTAGACAGTTTCGAAAGACGCTTACATTTATGTCTTCAAGACAACGGAGGCAACTTCGAACAGTTACTTCGTGGTTAATTAGTAGCATAACCAAGATAATAGTGAGAGGCAAGGGGACTCACGGGAATCAAGCACCCCAAAGGAAACTGTACTTACTACGTCCACGTCGTTGTTTCTGAGTAACGCCAAAAGTAAGAAGAATATCTCACCCCAATGAGCGTGCAAGAAAGCGATTTTCACCTTGTGTGGTGGATTTCACACGAGCGATGAAAATCGCGAAGACGTGTCTTTACTCACGTCACACACGTTAATTTTCTGCTTTTTCAAATCCAACGTCAAAAATAGGGATTCCTATTTCAAATAATCACCTCGACCTTCAAATGACTTTCATAGTTAACTTAAAGGTCAAGAAGGTCATAGCGTATCACACTTACATTTTAAAGTTCCTCYAACGCTTGTCAATCCTAAAAAACCATAATCACTCAGAAAAACAGCTCTACAGCCATTTTTAGACATTTGATCTGTATTTGACCTTTGAAGGTCATATAAAAAATTTTCAAAATATCATTTTGAACGTAAAATTTYCTGTTCTTTCCAAATCCGGGGTCAAAAATAGGGGTTCCCATTGAAAAAAAAGAGCTTGACCTTCAAATAACCTTGAATGGTCATCTCAAGGTCAAGGTAATTAGCACAGGTTTGTGAACCCTTCTGTCCTGAACATTTTTTGTCCCAACTATTTTCCCGTAGAACGGGTAGTTTAGGAGATATTCGGAATTATAGATTAAAAAAAATATATATATATACAGGGTGGCCCACATAACTCTTAACAGCTGAATATTTCGGAAACCATTTGTCAAATCAAAAAGTTGTTCATGAGAAAGTTTTATGTATTCGAGGGGCCTTTCTAACAACATAAATATGAAGTTACTCCCTGCCCCCCTTTAAGGGGGGCAGG
>JANQDE010000704.1:12134-43044 GCA_037157785.1 Cephalotes varians
ATTGTTACGATCTCAAGATGATCTTGATTGAATAAGACGGTCTTGACTAAGACGATCTTAAGTACTGCCTTGAGCTTTGACTATGAATACGGGCCAGAGTATTTTAAAAATTAAGCCTTGCTTTTGTAGTCTTGTGAGTCTTCTGTTTGTGGAAAGTGTTAGAAAATATAAAATTATTAATGTCAAAAAGATTTTACTGCAAACATTGTAAAAACGAAATCGTATCACTCGATGATATGATTTCAAATATATTCATAATTTGTACTTATCATTCAATTAACACACACTTTTTTGTAATAAGTAATAACTAATTACTTCTGAATATATGTATTAATTATACTTGCTTACACTCTTATGACAGAACATAATTCACCTATAATGAAGGATTCACCTATGAAGGGCAAACTACAGGTTGCATTGAGACTCAAATAGTGTTCCAACAATCAGCTTTACATAGCGATGCAGTGTTTGATACTGTGTCTATTTAGGTTTGTTCGCGTCGTAATGCCCCAACATGCTCCTATTTGCTCCAACACGTTCCATTCTATAATATACGTTACGTAATACTATAGATTGGAGCGTGTTGGAGCAAGTAGGAGCATGTTGAGGCATGCGACGCGAACAAACCTTTTGTGTCTCTTTGCTGGAAAGCTCCCTATAATAAGCCATAAGTCATAAATCAGAAGTCAGAAGCAATAAATTGATCAATCATGATCAAGTATTTTTTTCACATTTTTCTATGATTGGTCAATTTAGGCTGGATCCTCATGCAGACACTGGCGCTTTGACACCGAGCGCTGATTGGGTAAAGTGTTGTTATAGTAAAAATTTTCTAGAAAGTTTCTAGTAAAAACAACACTTTACCCAATCAGCGCTCGGTGTCAAAGTGCCATTGTCTGCATGAGGATCCAGGCTTAGTAAAAATTTTCTAGAAAGTTTCTAGTAAAAACAACACTTTACCCAATCAGCGCTCGGTGTCAAAGCGCCGATGCCTGCATGAGGATCCAGGCTTATTGCTTCTGATTTCCGATTTATGACTTGTGGCTTATTGTAGAAAGCCTCTTAAGCCTGTATCAGACTACAGATTAGAGGTGCTTTCCAACTGCGTACACAGGCGACACTGTGTAAGGCCTTGTGTACTCCGTTCAAGATCTTGGACCAATTTCTTACATCGTGTACACAAGACCTTAGATTGAGATTGAATTGGATTTTGACCAATCAAAGCAAAGTTCACTAAACTTGAGACTAGTTTTCTTTCTTCTGATTGGTTAAATTCCAATTTAATCTCAATGGGTGCATCCAAGAGTCAGTGAGCTCTTGCATTTGATTGGCTTATATTTTTAGATCTAATGGAATACGCTAATCAGATACAAGAGTTCACTAGCGCTCAATGAGCGGTTGTGCTTCTGGATGCACCCAATCTCAATCTCTAGTCTGATACGAGCTTGATAGCGCGCTCCTCGAACGCAAGGTCTGTTCGCATTGCATGCTCCAACATGCTCCTATTTGCTCCAAATCGCTCCATTCTATAATATACATTAATCCTATAGATTGAAGCATATTGGAGCGAGTAAGAGCATGTTGGGGCATGCAACGTGAACAACCTGCAACCTTGGAATAATTTTATCCTTGTTATTTATCCTATGTTGTACATTAGTACGTATAGCTGATCATTTATCGGCTCAACTTTATCATATATTAAGCCAGCGGCACACGATGCGTATTTTCCTGCTGGATTGCTTGCGTTTTAGTAAATTATTAAAATTGCACCAAACAGAAGGCAGAATTTCTAATAATTTACTAAAACGCAAGCAATCCAGCAAGAAAACAAGCATCGTGTGCCGCTGGCTTTAAAGACAAATTGATGTCCGCTAGCGTTTCTTGGAAAGGAAGGAAGTAAAGAACTCTGATTGGTTGATTTTCTTATGCCTTATGTCTTATGCGTTATGCAAGAATCTGTGCTTCGGCCTTTAGGGCTATAGGCTATCGCACACAAAATGACATAACTTGCATATGCATAACATAAGACTGCTGAACCAATGAACGTCCAGCATAAGGGCCACTACACACACTTTCCGTAACAGTTAGGTTTCGACCAATCGCGTTATTCGATTCAGCCGTCCATAACTAAATCGAGCAACACAATTGGTCGAAATCTTAGCCTGAATCCTCATGCAGACACTGGCGCTTTGACACCGAGCGCTGATTGGGTAAAGTGTTGTTTTTACTAGAAACTTTTTAGAAAATTTTTACTAAAACAACATTTTACCCAATCAGTGCTCGGTGTCAAAGCGCCAGTATCTGCATGAGGATCCAGGCTTACCGTTATGTCTTACGAAAAGTGTGTGTGATAGCCCTAAAACCGCCATATTGATTGGCTGTGCTTTAAGGCCGAAGCACAGACTCTTGCATAACGCATAAGACATAAGGCATAAGAAAATCAACCAATCAAAGTTCTTTATTTCCTTTCTTTCCAAGAAATGAAGAACTCTGATTTTCTTATGCCTTATGTCTTATGCGTTATGCAAGAGTCTGTGCTTCGGTCTTTATGCTGGACGTTCATTAGTTCAGCGGTTTTATGTTATGCATATGCAGCTTATGAATGAATTCGTTTATGCAGTCACTGGCTTAGTTTCCATCGAAGCCTTTTAGGGCCTTTTACCAACGTCGGTTAGATTAACCGACGGTTAATTCCAATGGAATTATCCAATCGCATTTGTCTTTGATCAGAATGAACCAATCATGGTTGACACTTTAACCATCGGTTAACTTAACCGACGTTGGTAAAAGTGGCCCTTATTCGCACCTAGTGCGATGTAGAATCAAATTTAAGTCGATGGAAATGCAATAGACCATGGGAATGAGAGTGAGCTATTGCATTTCCATCGACTTAAATTTGATCCTACGCCGCACTAGGTGTGAATTAAAGGCTTCGGTGGAAACTAGAGCACTGCTGCAGAGGGCATCATTTTATCTTCATTGTTCATTGGACGTAAATAAAGATAAAATGACACCTTCTGCAGCAGTGACTGCATAAACGAATTCACCCTATGTCATTTTGTGTGCGATAGCCCTTAAGCCCGTATCAGACTAGAGATTGGGATTGAGATTAGATTGGATTTTGACCAATCAAAGCAAAGATCACTAAACTTGAGATTGGTTTTCTTTCTTCTGATTGGTTAAATTCCAATCCAATCTCAATCTCAATCTCTAATCTGATACGGGCTTTACGAACGCCAAGAACACACCTATGGAAAATTGTCCCGGGCACGCTCGGGATCTTCCCCCTCCACTTACGCACACAGAGACGCTCTGGCTACCGCTCGGCGTTGTCACACAGAGCCAGAGCGTCTCTGTGTGCATAAGTGGAGGGGGAAGATCCCGAGCGTGCCCGGGCACAAAAATGTATCACTGCCTCTTCGTCGTTGTTATCGGATAACCACATTTGTGCTGATTCGTGCTGATTTGTACGATCTGGAGATCTGCGAGTCCACAAAGAGGTTTTTAAAACGGCTTGGTTGGTTTCTCTCGATCTCGAGCTCGTAAGTATTGTCGTTATCTGACATTATACAACGTATCATTAATATTGATAAAAACGGCGAGATTCTGAACTTCCGAAATACAATCTGAAAAGTTGAAGACTCAAAAGTTTTGTTAAAGGCCTTTCGCCTCTCGCTGCCTCTCACTTTTAACACCTTTTGCATTTAATAAATGGAAAAGAATACACGGAGATAAAATTTTAATATTATGTATTGGCAAAGAATATAAGAATAATTATTAAAATTGTTGCATGACATTAACAAAAAAAGAATAATATAAAGTTTATAAAGAAAGGGATAGAAATTACACAGTCGATAAAAATAACTTTTTAAAGTTAAGATATCTGTCAAAAGGTTAGGATATTTTTTCGGAGCATAAAAAAACGAATTCAGTTTACTGTGTATTTTCTAAATACACACAGGCTAGGCCAGTTTCGTGAAAAGGAGTGAAAGGAAGCAAAATCATGGGTTTTTTCAGTTCTCTATCTGTATATATATTTTCTACTTTTATCAGGTGGTTTGACATGTCAAATCCGGAGCGCATCAATTATGTGCAAGACAGCAGCAGTGATACGGAAACTGATTACAAGGAGACTGACGGAAGGGGGAGGCATCGCTTGTACAAAAACAGACTGAGGTAATTTGCGAATTTTTCGACTCTAATTTCGATTGTTCAGTTTTGGATTCAGCGACATGGAGAATGCCTGTGGGATAATTTTTATATAGATTCACAGCAATGCATTTATTAAAATTATTTTTGTTGTATGTTACAAAATAAAGAATATTATTATTAACACTTAAAAAGTTGAGAGATAAGTTAGAGTCTATTTTATATATGTAAACGAAAAGAGATTAGCTCTAATTTCTACAATGTTTTAGATTATCTTAGACTATCTTAGCATGCACTTAAGTTTGCTTTTATGAATATCCATTATTTGCATGAAAAATATTTATATATAAATTTATACATGCATTATTTTGCCATTTGGCAAAATTTACATAAGATTTAAAATTTATACATAAGATAAAAAATTTACATAAGATTTACATAAATGAAGAAAATTTATAAAATACACATTGAAATTTTTTTTTACCAGAATACAACAGGCATGTATTACGTGCGTGTCACTGAGCTGTTAATATTATATACTTTCTCAGATAGCATGGAGAAAAAAATAATTTGTTTTTGAATCTTTGAATTATGAAATATATTCTTTTCTTTATCATTTCTGATTTAAAAACATTTCTAAGTGTTCTAAACAATTTCGCTTTTATCATTTCTGAGCTTTTTTTCAGACAGAAAAGGAAATTTACAATAAAATCAAAATAACTTTTAGATAGTAAAAATTCCAGGAAACGCAAATATATATTAGAAAGATTATACAGCTTGTTTGACAAAAGTGTGTACGGCTAAACTTTTTTCTGGAAACTGCTAGAGGGTAGATTCAAATATGAGTAGATAGTGGGACTCTTCCCTCAAGATGCTTTGTAAAGAAAACCTCAGTTATTGTTTGACCTTGGTCACAGGACATATTTCACCATGAGCCATGTATGCATCATGTTACAAAGCCGTGTTTTTGTGTTTGCATTCGAAAGGATCGAAAATGTCGTACGGAACTGCTGCTAAATACATGAAATTGTCGAAGATATTTATAAGTAAGTTGGTGAAATGCTATTCTGACGTAAAAAACGTTAATTACAACCTGCCAGATCGTAACTCTGTGCAAAAACCGACAAAAAAGTATAGAAAGATTTTACGGGTATTTGAGAAGAATTCTCATCTATCATTACGTATCGGGCAAACGATTTTGTATAAAAAGAATAAATATATCATGTGACACTATAAGAAGATGTTTACTAGCTCATGAAGTGAAATTTTGAAGCACAGTGAAGAAACCGCTGTTCAAAAAAACACGTCGAAAAAAGATTCACTTAAGCGAAAGAAAATTTGGAACGTGATTAGGACAAAATAATTTTTTCGGACGAAAGTTCTTTTTAGGCACGTTCTTCTGTTCATCATACTACCCACACCAATAAACTCATCCATTGGACTGTTCACGTCTGGGGCTGTTTTTCAAAGCAGGGCACTTGCAAAGCATTTGGCACTTTGCTTATCTTCACAGATAATTTGAACGCTTCCAAAATGGTCAAAATATATCAGAGAGCTTATTACCATCTACACAAAGGTGGTTTAGGAGGAAAAACGAAAAGTGCTACTGCAAAAGGACAATGACCCAAAATATCGAAGTCATCTTTGTACTGCGTAGAAACAAGAAAATAACGTTAATGTATTGAATTGCTTGTCGCAATTGCCAGATGCAAATCCCAAAAAATGTTTGGGTACTCATGAAGTTCAAGCTCCAACGGAAGAAGATCTGAACCGTCAAGCAGTTATTTTAACAGATTCAACTTATATGGAGGTCTTCGTCTCAAGATTATCCTATCTAAAAAAATATTAAATCAATACTCGAATGTATCGCGGTCTTCTCGAAAATCTCGAAGTTAAGGGAGGGATCCATTTGAGTAGTCCGATTGACCACCAGTTATTTACAACGCTTGAACAGTGGAAAGTCTCTAGGCACTGACTGCTGTAAGTGGTTGTGAGCTCAATTGGATCGTGGTCAAACAGGGACCTCTCGAAGTTAATTGTTGCCGCTTTTCGCGACGATGATTGGTTCTCTCACAGCGCTTACTTCGTGAGCGGCTGTCATCGCATATTTTGACAGTTGTGTATATTGAGGGGTATATCAGTATATCAGTAATATCAGTATAGCGTTAATTGCATAAAGTATTTAAAAGCAAATATAAAATGTAAAAAGTAAAAAGTTAAATAGCGCGCGTGAAGCGTGCATCTGTAATGTCTAGTGCTATAAAATTAGAAAGTATACCTCAGAGATGCCAGGCAATTATTAATAATGGAGGTGATTGGATAACTTATTAATAATAAAGCATCACGGTTTATATCGTGTAGTATGTGTGTACTTTTTTTCATTGCCTTATCTCAAATAATTTTTGAGTTCCGCCGTACACACTCTTGTCAAACAGACTGTAGGTCCTTAAATTAAGTTTTATACAGAACTAAATAAAATTGTACTGTCAAAACACTCTTATCTTTCTTGGAACCCAATTTTGGTGACTTTCAAAAATTTTTTAATCATTTTATTAGAACATATTGTTGAGAAATCTCATGATGCTGTGCCTTTTATTTTATCTCTTTAATTTTATTTTATTAATTTTAATTTTTTTATGAGAATTGCATTCTGCTCGCGGATAAGCAATTCTTTTCGAACCTATTATGAATAAAAAAAGGATTTCTTTTAGAGCAACTTCCATTTAACTTTATAAAAATCAAAAGTATACTTTTATGGAATTTTTTTTTATTCCGGAATTATCGGAAAAGAATTTTTTCGAATTTATAATGATTATCCATGCTATCTGGATTTATATTATACCAAGACCAAGTATACAATTTTAAAAATATAAAGTTTATATACTTGATTATAATTTTTATGTAATTTTTATATGATTATGATTTTTTATAAATAAAAAAAGAAAAATGAATAAAATAATATATATTTCTAATAGAAATATTTGGCACACAATATCTTTTTAATAATAAATAATAAACGAAGATGGACCAATATGGATGACACAATTTCATAAACGAAGAAGGTCAATTATCGGTTAAAGTGGTGATACTTAACAATATTGTGAATTTTTTTATAACAAATTCCAATTCATGTAAACTACACACGCCGATTATTTGTCGGCTTTAAGACACAATTGTAGGCTGAAGCCGGAGTACATAATATCACAAATTAAGTCAAACTAATTTAATAATATTGTTACTAATGAACATCTTAAAACGCTATAAAAAATTTATTACGAAAAATATCATTTCAGCCAAGGTTCGAACCTGAAACCTAGTTTTATTAATTTGGCAACTAATAATTAATCTACATATCGATCCATCTTTATCATTCTTAATATCAAAATAGATAGAAAGATTTTTAAACATCAACGAGTTTATCGAATCAAATGAGAATTTGCCTATACACGGTCAAAGCTGGATCTGGAATGCCCAATTATATTATTGTATACATTTAAGATACAATTTTTCAAAATTTTCAGTTATTTTGAACTGCGCGCCCATAGTTTGTCGAACTCGCACGCATTTCTAAACTGAGCTAAATAAAATCACAAATTAATTCTTTGACGCTTGCCCCGGATAGGCAGGAAGTTCCAGGTTCAAACCTTGGCTGAGGTAATATTATTCACAATAAGTTATTTACAGATTTTTAAGATGTTATTAGCACTAATATTTAATTGAAGATCAAAGAATTAATTTGTGACTTTATTTAGCTTTATTTAGTTTAGAAATGCGTGCGAGTCCGACAAACTGTCAGCGCGCAGTTCAAAATAACTGAAAATTTTGAAAAATTGTATCTTAAATGTATATAATAATATAATTGGGCACTCAAGATCTAGCTTTGGCCGTGTATAGGCAAATTCTCATTTGATTTATTATTCTTGTTTAATTCATGTGAATGAAACGTTCTGCATCTACCGATTATTACAATAAATATCACTACATGCCTTAGTGATTAACCCTTTGAGGGGTACATTTTTTAAAAGAACCAATCACCAAGGTTCCTAAGGTTTTTGGGGTCGCTGATTACGATTCTGCAGTCAGAATTTCAAAATTCAAAATGGCGGATCCAAGATCACTTTCTCCACCCTCATCAACATCGGTGTCAATTTTATTCTCCTCATATAGGATTTCTGATGGATTATTTTCATTTACAGAAATTTCGTCCTCGCTATTTTCCATGTCATCTTCTGACTCATTCTCAGATGGAATTTCTGCATCTTCAAAAGTTTCGTTACTAGGATTTCTCATTTTTGCAAATTTCCGAACGCTCAGTCACTTCGTCTAAGTATTTAATAAGTATTTTTTTTACTTAATTTTACTATAAACTCAAAATTATGCTGTCTCATATATATATATATATATATACACGTGAAAATAGTTAAAATAAATGAAAAAAATTATTAACAAGGTTATTCGGTTATTGGCTTATTAGATTTTGGGGTTAATTCAAAAATTTTTTTTGAAAATACCAGCGTGTCAAAAAATTTGCAAAAAATATGTATAATAGTACTACGTATAGACAACATATATAAAAATTTTCAGAGCTCTAGTTTTATTCGTTTACCGATAGCCGATTTTTTCCGGAAAAAATTGATTTTTAGTAACAATTGATTGTAACAATAATTGATTGTTAATAACAATCAAAAAAACAAGTTAGTTGACCTAATTTTTCGTAATGGTTGTATAACTTAGTTACCTAAGAGTTTCAAAAACGCCTTAGTATAGGTTAAAGGAGTGAAACATCGAAGAAATGAAAAAAAAAAGAAAATAAAATAGGTAGTAAATATATTTACCACCGTCCCTCAAAGGGTTAAATTAGTAAGACGCCCGTCCCAGAAAAGTAAGTAGGGAGGTTTGAGCTCTGGTTGAGGCAATAAATTCTTTAAGATGCTCATTAGCATCAATATTATTAAATTGCTTGTGCGATTTAATTTATAATATTATTCCGGCTTCGGTTTAAATTCGGTTTTAAAATTGTTTTAAGATTGATAAATAATAGACGCGCACTTTGTGTGAATTGGAATTATTTTATTTAAAAAAATTTACATATTATTAATCATCAAAATCGATAATTGGTCTTCTTTGTTTATGAAATATTTTTTACTTTAATTTTGTGATGCGCTTTATATGCAGGATAAATATATTGCATATTTATATTTATGCATTCGCATGCATGGATACAAATGTAACGACATTTCTTAATTAATCTAACTTTGAATTAATTTTTAAATTATTGATGCATAACTGACAGTAATTTCAAAACGATAAATAAAAACTCTATTATTACTTTATTTTAATGTATTAACTTTTCCTTGTAGCGTTATTGTGATAATTACTTGCAAATATTATAATATATAGTAGTAGTATAATTGAGGTAGTATACTTATTTCCTCTTCAAAGATAAATAAAAAGTTTTTTGAGTGTTTGCTTTAAAAAATAACAGTTATTTACTTATTTATTAAATTTAATTTATGTGAAATCTACTAATCACATTAGGGCATGTGAGACTATAACTTGTAAAATAATTTAACTGCAACTTTTTATTTATCTTTGAAGAGGAAATGAGCATTGCTTTGAAATTAATCATATTGCACAAAGTAATGTGATGTGTGAGATATTTATTTACATGTGAGAATATAACAGAAAGTTGCTCAACTATACTACCACCGGTAGTATTTGCAAGCAATTAAAAAAAGAAAGAAAGAATACTTCTCAAATTTTTTTTAAGTAATGCATCAGAAGCAAAATTGGAAGAAAAATTAGTCCATACGTTCCTGTAGATAGTAATTTCTAGACCTTGCATTGTTGGAAAAATTGTTATTAAATAAATTGTACGATATTTTATTACGTGACACTTAGAATGTATATAAAAAAAAAACAAAGAGAAAGAAATTTCATTACATTCATTCAGACATTATTCTATTTCGGCATCATTCTATTAATTTTTTTATGTTTCAGGTTAAATAATAATGAGAAGGAAAAGAAAAATTTATTTCTCGTATGTTAGAAAAGAAGATTACTTATATATTTGAACTTAATTATTAATGGTAAACTCATAAAGTCAATACTAGTGAAAAATTATCGTAATCGTTTATTTTTTAAATGACTGATACAAATATACCATTGAATATATTAGTTATACAAAGTTCATTAACTTGATCAAAAAGTATATATCACCATAGCATTAATAATTAGATAAATCAGATTGAATCAAATTTCATTGAAATATTAATGGTTAAACCAAAAGACCAAAAGAAAATATATTTCATTGTTTTAAAAATTGGGAACTAGTTCTTACACTGAAACTAAAGATACTGAGGAATAATCACAGTCGCTTAATTAAAAAAATAAAATAAAATGACTAGATTAAAGAAAAATAAAATAAAATAACTGTATTATATGTATATATGTATATATATATGCATATAATATAGCATATTTGTATCATGGTCAATTTCTTCACTGCTAGATAAGTTCTCGATAACTTTATTCAAAAGATATCTCTCAGAATCAGTTTTCTTCACCTTTGTAAAGGTGATATCTAGCAGATAAATTTATCCTGTACCCAAAGTAGTGAATATCTGGCAGATATTGATTTCAATGCTCCGATATAGCTCAAAAATTACAAAAATTCATTGTTGCTGTTTGTATGAAATACCATAATAATGGATTTGTTGGTGAATATAAATATTTTTGAGTCTGATGATGATGATATTTTTATACAAAGAAATCTAATAAGAAATAAGCCGAGCAATTTTCAAAAGTGGGATGACACAGAATTTTTCGAACGATTTCGTTTAAAAAAAATACAGTGCTTGACTTATTGCATGCAATTGAAGACCAATTATTAATATTCTAGAACAAGTATGTATTCTGTTTGAATAATAAGATTAATTTATAAGATATTAACTAACAAGTAATTGTTGATTAAAATTTTTTACTATAATTTTCTCTTTTGTGAAATTTGCTCCTTTTTTTCCTTCTCCATTTTAGATAGATAAAAAACTTAAAAATAATCAAAGTAGACTCAAAAATATTTCTCTCGCAAAATAACCTTACTTTGCTGATGAAATATGGTTATCTATGACTGCGTTGAAAATATATAGTGTATGTTACGTACGATTTTCAGTACTGGCAGTAAACATCGAAACACAGCCTATATTAAAATTCTAGTACAGTTCGTACCAAAAGTTAGTAGTGTGAAAAATAGCTATCCGTTAGATACGTAATCAAAGATTTTAGTGAAGAAAACAAATTTTTAGTTATCTGATAGATATCTTTATCTGGAAGACAGTTGTTGAGAGGTGTGAAGAAATCGGGCATCAGTCATTTAAAAAATAAACGATTACGATAATTTTTCACTAGTATCGACTTTATTAGTTACCATTATTATTAGTTTACCATTAATAATTAAGTTCAAATATATAAGTAATCTTCTTTTCTAATATACATACGAGAAATAAATTTCTCTTTTCCTTCTCATTATTATTTAACCTGAAATATAAAAAAATTAATAGAATGATGCCGAAATAGAATAATGTCTGAATGAATGTAATGAAATTTCTTTCTCTTTATGTTTTTTTTTTATATACATTCTAAGTGTCACGTAATAGAATATCGTACAATTTATTTAATAACCATTTTTCCAACAATGTAAGGTCTAGAAATTACTATCTACAAGAACGTATGGACTAATTTTTCTTCCAATTTTGCTTCTGATGCATTACTTAAAAAAAACTTGAGAAGTATTCTTTCTTTCTTTTTTTAATTGCTTGCAAATACTACCGGTAGTATAGTTGAGCAACTTTCTGTTATATTCTCATATGTAAATAAATATCTCACACATTATATTACTTTGTGCAATACGATTAATTTCAAAGCAATGCTCATTTCCTCTTCAAAGATAAATAAAAAGTTGCAATTAAATTATTTTACAAGTTATAGTCTCACATGCCCTATGTGATTAGTAGATTTCACACAAATTAAATTTAATAAATAAGTAAATAACTGTTATTTTTTAAAGCAAACACTTAAAAGACTTTTTATTTATCTTTGAAGAGGAAATGAGTATACTACCACCGATAGTATTTGCAAGCAATTAAAAAAAGAAAGACAGAATATTTCTCAAGTTTTTTTAAGTAATGCATCAGAAGCAAAATTGGAAGAAAAATTAGTCCATACGTTCTTGTAGATAGTAATTTCTTTCTTTGCATATTTTGACAAATGAAATCATATCTACTGAAACGTAAATTTAGAATGTAAGTTGTAGAGAATGCATATTATAAGATGCTATGTATATATTATGTATATGCTATGATTTGTTATATTATGTGCATTAATTTGTCTGTAATCACTTTTAAAAAATAAAACAATGTTGTCATTGGAAAAAAATATTATTTTTCAAAACAACTTGAAAAATATAAGTAAAATATAAAGTAATTTTAAAATGAATAAATAAAGTTATCACGTGTGAGAATTCGAGAGATTGATAAACTCGAGATTGTATCCATTCTACAAAATCGTCGATTAATATAGATCAGGCACTCTCTTCATAATTACTCATGTCTGAATTGATCATAAATGCAAAATCTAATAATAAATTCCATGTCCTTTGGAATTGATCTTTTATGATGTTCCTAGAATACACAGTTTATTATTTTAAAATAACCAGTTTCAAGGCAATATTCAAAATTTGCTTACCTGTAATAATTAACACCATAATTGAAGAAATTTAAACTTATATAACACAATGTTCCAATATGCGATCGCCATATCCAAAGCCTTTCTGTCCTGCATTTTTCGCATAATTAATCCTTTATGGCACAGGCGGTCATCTGAGACCCACAAATAGCAGCGTGATTTTTTGTTTTATGAGCAATACATGATCAATTTTGTAGCAGTTTTTTCTATTCTAGTCTTCTAAGATCCGAATAGTTAAAAAAAAATTATATTTAGTTTCAGAATCTTGCGATAATTATTGTTTATACTAAATAATTAACAAAAAACATGATTTTTTTACATTAAATTCATGACAAGAACAAAGATTTGCTAGTTTTTCATGGAAATGAGTATATAGAGGTTTTCGAGGTCGCTGAATCCGTTGTCAGATTTCCAAAATTCAAAATGGCGGATCCAATATGGCTGACGATTGGATCCGCCATTTTGAATTTTGGGAATCTGACGATAGATTCGCAATCAGCGACCTCAGAAACCCCTATATACCAATTTTGCGTTAAAGACTACAGACGGACTTCCCCACTCCGTAGGATATTCTGATAATATACCTTTGTTATTTTTAATGCATGTGAATGCATGTGAATGCTTACACGTGTTGCTGGGGTGAGCGTTACGGAATTGCCGTTCACGCTAAACGCGAGTGTTCCTAAAACGCCTCGGCCGCTGCCTTTCGATTTGATGCTTCTGATTGCACAGCTAAATGCCTCAAACAACGCATTGTTAGGTAGGATGCACAATTAGTATCATATGTTACTGTATTCAGGGTGTATGCTTGTGCGGTTTCCGAAAGATCGTATCTCCAAATGATTCTTTGAAGATCTCTATCTTCCTCTGCTATCTAAATTTGTCAAAACATCATCTTGATGTCTGCTGTCATCACACATTAGTGTGCTCGAAATCTGATCATGATTTCCCATAAATCTTTCTGCAGATTTGATTCACTTAAAAGCTTTTGATTTAAAGATACGCCTGTTGAGGTCTTCGCTAAACCGTCGAAAACTACTCTCAGTCTTATTGAAAGATTCGATATCTTGATCACCGCTGATGCGGTAAATAAAAACATTCCTTTTTTGGTGAGCATTTCTGCTGCTTTGCTAAGGACAGATGCCCCAATGCTTCGTAATCTCGAATAAATCTATGATAAATTTCTCACAGTTGTGGTTGTTGAGTTAGCTTCTTTTCGATGGCTAAAAATCTTCAAACTGCTATGTTTTCTGAATCTTCACTGAGCTTCACTGACTCGTCTTTTGGCAAATGTACAATGTATCTTCCGCTGTCATTTCTTTTCACTATTCGTAGAAAGAAATTCTCAACTTGCCGTTCCTGTGAGGAGCAAGATGATTTTTGTTTCCCTATCGTTGTTTTCTCTATGCTCCAAAACCTTACCAATTGATCATTCAATGTTGCGATGTTACATACTCGCTTATTGCTTGCTACTCTAGAATCTATTAATTCTCCGCCGACTATCCGCTCTAGTTGCGTTTCTTGTAATCTAGGCAATGTATCACTTAGCTCTCGTTGTTCAGCGCACATCGGTGTCCAGAAAATGCTACCACTTATGAAAATGTTTATTGTTCCCAGCAGGTTAAAGCCTGAATCCGTTAATTTTAATTCTTTTGGGATGTTTCATGAATGTGTGTTAACCTTAATATGCGATAACTTTTCTGTTATTGTCGACATGATTAAACAATCTAACTTTGTCGAGAACTCGCTACGCATTGATTTGATTTTGACTGTAATTGCTTTTTTGGCTGTGACTTGTGTTTGACTGATGCCACTAATTGGTATCATAATTTTCTGCTTCTCAAATTGAGGCTCCTAGCTAGGTCTTTTGTAATAATGTTGCTCTTCGACCCTGAGTCTAGCATAGCTCTGTAAACTCTTAGATTACCGTCGCAGTCCATTACATATACTTTGGCAGTGGCTATAAAAACTATAGATTCGGTGATCCGTGTAGTATTTACTACAATTAAGGCATCCTTGTTGGATAATGCTGAATTATGCGTAACTTGTTTTGATTCTGTAGAATGGGATTTGTTTCTGCTGTCTGACATAGCTGGCTTGCTTTTCGTACACTTGTTGTCCGATTGTTCTTCTCAGTCCGTGTGCAGAATGGTATTATGTTTCTTAGAACACAACTTACAAACTGACACCGTACATACTTGCATGTAATGGCCTTTGCATAGACAATAAAAACATAACTGCCTCCTTTTAACCTCCTCTCTTTTTTCTGAAATAGACAATCTTTGAAATTTTTCACATCGAGCGATATGATGCAATCTCTCACAATATGCGCAACTTAACTGTGATGTAGCTACAACGTTTACCTTTTTATTTAGTTTTCTAGACGCAATTTCTAATTCATTTTTTTATGCCTTCTACTAACTCTAACGTGTGAGCTCTATTTGTTAAAAATCCTAGTAATGCTTCTAAAAAAAGCGTGCTATCAGAATCTGCTTTTGCTACCTCTAATTCCCAGTCTTTTCCTGTAGTAAAATCTAACTTCTCGCTACTTAACAAGTAGATGAAAAGAGTGTTTCACTGCGTAACTGATTCCTTTAAAGCTTCTAAAGCTTTGATATGTGTACGAACAGAATCTATAAAATTTCTTAATGTTACATGACTACCTTTATTCACAATCTGCAATTCGAGAAGTTTTTTTATATGCGTGTTAATAATAAGTTTCCTATTTTCGTATCTTTGCTTAATTAAACGCCACACTGTTTCATAATTTTCGACGTTTCTAACGTGTGTATAACTTATAATACTTTCCCTGTCAATGAACTACGTATTGAAATTTTTGTATGTTTGATAATCTAGCATTAGAATCTATAACGGATGTAAACGTATCTTTGTACATTAATCATTGATTGTAACTACCACTAAATTTAGGAAGTTGGAGCGTAGGCAATTTTACATTAAGATTGTTTACTTGTTGTTCTGGCGCTTGTATTATATTATTTACCGTTTTTGTACATAAGAACTGTTTTGCTTTCGAAAGATACTCGAAGTAAACATCTTCGACTGATGACAGCGCTCGCGCGCCAATTCTGTTTCTAACGTCTGTAATCCCTCTGGCGTTGATGCTGGCGTTTTTCCGAGCAATATTTCGATCTTCAATTTTGCTATCTGCGACTGCGTCTCATTGTATGAATTGTAAAGCTCTTCAGCATGGCGAATCTTATCCGGCAGTTGCGCCCTCTGTTTCCCGCCTAGATCTCTCACGAATTTTGCAAATTGCGTGAGCTGCCCTTTTATGTTGGTTCGTTTTGCTCGTAACTTATTTATATCTTCCATTGCTATGCTTTATGCCAGTGGTCGCAACGAAATGTCCTTTTCGAGCCGATTTCTGAAGCGATGCCTACTGTCCTCCCCACTACCGTTCAATGCTCGGCGGCCGAGCCGCCGAGCGCGCGTGTGACGCTATGCCTCAGGAGCGTGCCCATATCAGAAATATGACGGAATCGCCTTTCCGTCAAACTATTATTAACCCTCCGAGAACACACCTCTTTTTTCACGCATGAAGAACACTCTGGGTCAATCTGACCCGACGCTAACTTTAAGAGTCCGCCATTTTAAAACGACGTGTTCGATCGGCTTGAAAAAATTCCTGGATATACTTGAAACTTGAATAAACGATGTTATAAATATTAAAACTGTTTTTATAAATATTAACATATCTAAAAAAATTGTCGAAAAAAATTTTTTTTTTCAAAAAATTTTATTTTATTTTTTTAAAACTAGGTACAGAGGGCGCCGATCCCGCCAATTTTCAAAATCCCTTTAAGATATTCTTACTCAAATTTAAGGTACGGGTCAAATTGACCCAGTGTGTTCTCGGAGGGTTAAAACACTAAATTGTTTATATTATTAATGTATTATATATGTTTTATAATAATATAGTTGTGACTTTACGTGTATGTGTAGTTTTATAATAATGTATAATAATTAGTTTCGATAATAGCTTTCCACATCACCCGTGAGGTACTATTATTTATGCGGTTTTTTTAAAGTGGTTTTCCCAATAGGTCTATTCCACTAAAAAAGAAGAAGATAATCAAATATATTCCCGGCAGAAAAGTAAAATTCTATATATATTATATAAAAATATTATATAAAAGGAACCAAAAGAACGAGGAACCAAAAGAAATAGAACAATCAATTTTGTATATCAATTTGATGTTCTGAATCGTTTATAGTGTTTCGACGTTTCTACTAGGGATGGTATATCTATAGAGATTTTGGAAGAACTAATTCGCATCAACGAGGATAATGATACATTGCTCAAAGAAGAACATTTATCATTTTTTATTAATTTCATTTTGGAAAAAGAGCGTTCGCATAAATATGTGGAGCCAAACATAGAGAAAATTCGAAGATCGAAATTCCTAAGAGATGGATAATATAATGTATTTAAAATTTTAAAGAAATCGACTCCTTTTTCTAATCGCGCTTTTAGAGAAAGATCACATTGCAAATCGCAAAGTTCTGCCTGAAGATCTAGGCTTTGATTCTCGATTTGCGCAGTGAGAGGATTTTCAAAAAGAATTAAATCTTTTCTGAGCATATCAAAATCACTAAAACGCGTATCAAATTGTTCTATCAGAGATTCTATTAAATATAAATGTTTTTTAAAGTTACAACTTGTGCCGTGTTCTTTGAAGAGAATTTGGCAACACAGATAAAAATGAASAATATTATTCTCAATATGATTTTTAAATAGTAATAATTTTCTTTTAAAMGAATCGATATGCGAAACTAATTGTGAAATAGTTTGATCCGTCTTTTGCAGCTTTAGATTTAAATTATTTAAATGATTTGTTAAATCTGTGAGAAAAGCGAGCTCGCAAAGCGAGTCCGAATCTTCAAAAAAAGATTTAAATTCATCAAATTTGGTATCAGACATATCTTGCAAGAAAAGGAAGATCTCTTTTCTTATAGCAAAGAATTTTTCGAGGCATTTTCCTGCACTGAGCCATCGAACTTCACAATACAGAGGAATATCTGTATAAACTGCGTTATGCTCTTCGAGAAAGTGTTGAAACTTCCTATGCAAAAGAAATTTTTGACCGCCTTTAATTGCATTAATTATTTTAGTGACGGTTTGCATTGCACTGCATAGTTTAACGACTTTCCCGCATAACGGGACAACTTCTTGATGAATAATGCAATGAATAATGGGGAACTTTAAATCTCGCTGCTTTATTTGACAAATTCATTTTTCGATCCTATCATAGCTCTCGCATCGTCAGTTACAATCGCTGAACATCTTGAAAAATCAGTGCCAAATTTTTCAAGAGTTTGGTTGACAGCTTTGAAAATATCACAACCTTTTGTTGTGCTATGCAATGGAACGAAATCTAAAAGCTCCTCGACATATRAAAAATCGCTTTGCACGATTCGAGCAAAAATACTTAATTGACTCACATGTCGATTATCGGTACTTTCATCGAGACATAACGAAAAATATGAACAAGATTCTAATAAAGATTTTAATTTCTCTTGTAAGGAGGAAGCAATATAATTTATGCGAGATTTTACAGTATTGGCACTTAATGGAATGCTAGCAGTTTCTTGAAGAGTCAATGATTCTCCGAATGATTGTACTGCTGCGATGATGCATTCCTTTACGAAGTGACCTTCCGTAAACGATTTYGAATGTTTGGCAATAAGATTGGATATGGCATAAGAAGCAATAAGAGCTTTTGAGGATGTAGTATTGTCGACTTGAGAAATCGAACTACCCTYCTTAGAAYCRTCTTGATRAACTAATTTTAATCCCTCAATTAAATTATATTTCTCCTGRCCCACATATTTCGAATATTCATTTAAATGTTTATTATTATAGTGTCTATAAAGAATATATTTTTTAATAAGAGAGGGTTGATAACCACACAGAAGACAAGTGGTTTTATTGAAAATCTTTGCGAAAAAAATATCTTCCCATACCTTGTCAAAACCTTGCTGGTACTTTTTCTTGACATCCATCCTTCAAGTGAATCCAATGTTTAAATAATCACTTAAAATAATCTCAAATGTGCTTTATTAATACGCACAAGTATATTATTTACTATATTATTTAATATTAATATAGGTAGAATCGCACTAACATACACATAGCACTATCACACGTAACAGTATCACATGTAGCACTATCATTACACAAAAAGCACTTTCTGTCTTTGTATCTCCAATATCTCCAAAACTCTACAATCTCATACAACCTTTAACGCGAACGTTTCTCTAGTGACCGTTGAGAAGCAAAAGATAAACAATTGCCTAACAATCGCCAACGCGCAGCACAAACATGCGCAAAATAAAATCGCGAGATTAAAAGATCTATATTTTAAAAACAGAAAATGCTACTTGCATAATAGTAATGGTGTTATGTGTGGTAGTGCTAATTATAAGTGTACTAATGTTTATTGCAATAAAGCACAATGTAATAGTAAATATTCGCAAAGATTTGCAATAAAACCACCTGTCTCCTATGTGGTTATCAACTCTCTCTTATTAAAAAATATATTCTTTATAGACACTATAATAATAAACATTATTATACACCACATATTTATGCGAACGCTCTTTTTCCAAAATGAAATTAATAAAAARTGATRAACGTTCTTCTTYGAGCGATGTATCATTATCCTCGCTGATGCGAATTAGTTCTTCCAAAATCTCTATAGATATACCTTCCCTAGTAGAAACGTCGAAACACTGCAAACGATTCAGAACATCAAATTGATATACAAATTGATTGTTCTATTTCTTTTGGTTCCTCGTTCTTTTGGTTCCTTTTATAACATTTTGCAATATATATAGAATTTTACTTTTCTGCCGGGAATATATTTGATTATCTTCTTCTTTTTTAGTGGAATAAGCCTATTAGGGAAACCACTTAAAAAAAACGCATCAATAATAGTACCTCACGGGTGATGTGGAAAGCTATTATCGAAACTAATTATTATATATTATTATAAAACTACACATACACGTAAAGTCACAACTATATTATTATAAAACATATATAATACATTAATAATATAAACAATTTAGTGTTTTAATAATAGTTTGACGGAAGGGCAATTCCGTCATATTTCTTATATGGGGACGCTCCTGAGGCATAGCGTCATACGCGCTGCCGCTAATCTACTGATTTGATCGATGACTCTCTTTTCCGTATATCCAAATCTGGAGATCCGACTTGAAGGACCAATAACTATATAGGATGTTCTGATAATATACTTTTGCTATTTTTTCCGTTAGTAACAAAATCTTTCATAAAAGTTATAGTCTTCTTTTGAGATAAATTTTTTACACAATTTTTTAGAAAAATATACATTATCATTTATTACTATACAGAGTGTCCCATTTTAACTTCCATACCAAAATATCTCGAAATGTACAAAAAAATACGGAAAAATGTTTCGAACAAAAGTTGTAGGGTTCGAAGAGAGTTAGTTTGATCTTGATTGGTGCCGCCAAGGCCAGGTCACTTTGAATTTTTTAAATGGAACCTTCTAACTTTTACTGCAAATTATTATAGCCCTTCTTAAGACCTTTCTAAAACACTATAATTTAATTTACTTTGGATCAGCCATTTTGAAGTTATCGAGATTTATACGGTATCCAATCAATAAAGATTAGTGGTTAATCCGGTTAATGAAGACAAGATTGAGGGATGATTCGACCAACTAAGGCAAGATCGATAGATGATCCGGTCAACTAAGGCAAGATAATCCGGCTAATGAAAGCAAGATCGAAGGATAATCCGGCCAACTAAGACAGAATTGAAAGATAATCCGACCAATGAAAATAAGATCGATGGCAAGATCAGAGGATCAGGGAATTTTGTTTAATTTTGTTTAATTAAATCTAATAATTTTGTATCATTGATGTCGTTAATTTTATTCTTCCGTTCTTTAATATGAACATTTTCAATATTAAGCCTTTTTCTATTGGATTTGACATCAATTATTATTACAATACAAAATTATTAAATATGTTTAATTGGATATTTTAAAGAGGATATTTCTCGAACTCTTATTTCTACAAATTGTTACCAATGCATAACTTCTGAAATAAAGAGACAACTCTAGAAGAAGCTTTTTAGTTCTTTATGAGTTTTCTCTCGATAAACTCTATTCAGCAGATCGGCACAAGTTTCATGATTGCACCGTATTTTTACTTGGACACATCAAATAACACACCAAAACACATTAACGATTCGTTACATTATATGTTTATCTACAATTTAGTACACATCACGCACAACGGATACTTGTAGTCCGCGTACATACATGCACGATAACGGATGTGACTCATGCACATATGAATGCATAGAGCTAAGTAAAGTAAACTTGCAAGGGAACACAACCAACTGATTCCCTCTGATTTAAATGAGCTTTGGATATGTTAAAATGGACAAAAATAAGAGATACGTTTTTTTTATACGTGCTGAGTCGTATTAAGGGGGTGAAAACCTCTTTTGAAAAAAAAATCGTTTTTTTTCTTTCAGAGTGAATATTGTCGAAATTATGAGATTAAAAAAAATGTTTTAAATAAAAGTTGAATGGTTCAAACGTACTTAATAATTATAATAAAAAAATTTTTTTTAATTATTTGTTTATTGTACACTCACCCCCACTTATAATTTTAAAAAAAATTTTAATTTTTATAATAAAATAAATAAATTAAAGAGCATTTTACGCTAAAAACAACGATGTATGATATAATCATGTTCCAATAAACTATTTTTGTAATATTAATGAGAAATACTTCTATATACGCGCTCCATACTTATTCGTCTCATAGCGCATTGGCTGCGCGAGATAGCGTTGAAGGCAAATACAATACGATTCATCAGTATAGTATCAGTACAGCAACAAGTATTGAAATAAGAGCTTTTTTATAATAATCTCTTTATGATGATAATAATAATAATAATGGTTTGGTTGAACTGCTAAAACTAGTCAAATATTTCTGATGATATATAAAAGAATGTATAAAATACTTTGGACTACAACTAAAAATAAAGTATGAATAAAGGAATTATTGCTCCAGCTTCCGACAATGAACATAAATATCTTTCGTTGTATGAAGAAAGTATAAACATTAATTCACGATTAGAATCTGAAGATCGACTTCGAAGTATCGACTTAAGTCGAAGATGTTTATTACAACTTCTTCGAAGATCAAGAACTAATAACATTTCTGCCGAATACCCCATCAATAGTTCACGATAAAAATGAAATTTCCGAATGTTGAGATAGGATATCAGTTATTATTTGTGCGTAAGAAAAACGTAAAAAAGATACGATATGGTAATTATGTTACATAAATTTATTTTTAAATTTACAGAATATGAATATACGCATAATATAGATGATACTCTCTTTGAGAAGTAATCATATTATGTGGCTGTATGTATTATATATTATATAAATTGTAACATCATGTCTACAAGAAAGGAGAAGGGTCAATAAGGGTCGATTTCGGCCCCCTCTGAATTTGACCAAAATCTCTTGGAAAATGTTTTTTAATGCTAAAAATAGATTTTTAGAGACATTCGAGCCTAAACGGGAGACCCAAGGTCTAAGGCAAGTTCATCTGAAGGTCAAAAGGAGCGGATCACCAATCTCGGAAACTGCTAGTCTGAGACAGAAATGACATTTACAAAAGTTGTAGGATTTCGAACGGGCACTACATCAATGACATCAATGAGGTTGGTATGGGGTAATATAGGTTAGTATGGAGTAATACGGGTTGGCATGGGGTAATATAGATTAGAGCCTACTTTTGTAGAGATCATTTTTGTCTCGGACTAAATGGAAATAATTATATGATGATTTAGTCTTCAGCTTCATGATTTATACCAACTAGCTCATTGTGAACGGAAGATAATGAGTATTGGCCAAGTTCAAGGTCAAAAATAAGGTTACTGAGTAGTACCCGTTCGAGATCCTACAACTTTTGTTGAGGTCATTTATGTCTTCGACTAGCAATTTCCGTGGTAGGGAGTCCGCTTCTTTTGACCTTTAGATGACCTTGCCTAGACCTTGGGTAGCTCCGTTTAGGCTCGAATGTCTCTATTTTTAGCATTAAAAAACATTTTCCAACAAGTTTTGGTCAAATTCAGAGGAGGCCGAAATCGGCCTTTATTGACTCTCCTCCTTTGCAAAAATAAAAGTGTTTCTTTATTATTAATACATTATTATATACAGGGTGAATTTTAATGGTTATCC
Source organism: Cephalotes varians (assembly GCA_037157785.1). Taxonomy (NCBI): domain Eukaryota; kingdom Metazoa; phylum Arthropoda; class Insecta; order Hymenoptera; family Formicidae; genus Cephalotes; species Cephalotes varians. Next base: position 35,306 of record JANQDE010000704.1, read on the forward strand.
CAATGTTTTACCAGAGAGATGAGTTACCGACTGCAACTGTAATCCATTAATAGTTTCATAGAATATAGCTGCTTGAGTCGACCGTGCATACTGAATGCCCGAGTGTGATGTACAATCAAGTCTAAAGTATGAATTAAATGACATATATCATTTTATAGAAGCTATGCATGCTTAATTAATATATTTAATTCWTATATATTTAACTYKTTTCTTAAAYGCGRTTTRTTTTHGCGCGTTTTTATTTTTATATAACTTTCCTTACGCATTCTTAACAAATTAAAAACGAAATTCTTTTTAMGYGATTTTTTATTAYGYAGAAAATAYCTATCGCATAAAAAGAAARTTAGATGTAAAATGCTATTCTTATAAAATACTATAAATATTGTAGAGTGCAAAAAATACTATTTTATAAATAATACTTTATAAATATAATTCTTATAGAATAATCGTGTTATTGTATTTTTCTATAAAAAGCGGTATTCCACTGAATTTTTGACAGTAGACCTTTGTCTGGAGCCATATTCTACCACATTTTTTGACCTATTTCTTCGCGAAGGTCCACTTTAAAAAAACCTAACGCGTCAAAAATGGAATCTCGAGGGTAGTGTGTAAGTCCACGTTTTTTATAATTTTTATTGTTTTTATTGTCAAAAATTCAATAGAATACCGCTTTTTATAGAAAAATATAATAACGCGATTGTTCAATAAGAATTATATTTAAAAAGTGTTATTTATAAAATAGTATTTTTTTTAACTCTACAGCACTTATAGTATTCTATAAGAATAGCATTTTACATCCAATTTTCTTTTTACGCGATAGATAGTTCCGCATAATAATAGGAAATCGCGTAAAAAGAATTACATTTTTAATTTGAAAAGAATTCGTAAGGAAATGCATAAAAATAAAAACCCGCAAAGATAAACCGCGTTTAAGAAAAAAGTTAAATATATAAGAGTTAAATATACTAATTAAGCATGCATAGCTTCTATAAAATGATATATGTCATTTAATTCATACTTTAGAACTTGACTGTACATCACACTCGGGCATTCAGTACGCACGATCGACCCAAGCAGCTGTCATCTATGAAACTATTAATGGATTACAATTACAGTCGGTAACTTATCTCTCATGGTAAAACGTTGGGACAACCATTAAAATTCACCCTGTATAAGTATATATAATAAAATATAATGGTAACACGGTACCTCTCACATATTTATAGAACTTCCTTTTTCCTCCATTGTATAGGACAGGATTTAAAGAAAAATATATAATTTTTTGCAGACTTTTATTATTTGCAATCCTACGAAACAATAATTCTTTATTGTTAATTTGATATTTTTATTACGATATAAAACATCAATAATCAATGTTTAACTTTATTTCGTATTTATTATTATTAAAACGTGAACATTAATTATCATTTTTACAATGAACATATAAACCGTTGCAATATTTACGGTTCATACTGATCACAAAGATGATAATCATGAAAGAAATGCGTTATGCAGAGAGACTTTTTGCGCCATGCACAAGTAATTATAGCTATTTTATCACAAATATCGTATGTTGATTTCAAATATTTTTTAAAAAATCTATAGGTGTATTAAATTCTTCTGGCCTATGTTCCAAGTAACCACTTTTATACTACGGGATCGGGATCTTGAGTCGAACAGCACTGCACTGGTCCTCTCCCCTCCGGAGCTGGCCTGTCTGGGCCCTATACCGCGCGTTATCACGCAAAACTACGCGGCATGAGAGCCGCCGCTCGCGAGCCGCGATACGGCGCACCCGCGAGGGTTGGTTCTCTCTTATGCCCTTAGCGAGGAGAAGAGGTTTCTGCCCCGTCGTTCCACCAGAGGCCCAAATTCGGACAAGGAACAACTCCCTTTCCTCGTGGGAGACCGTAGTGTGCAGTCGTCGTCCCGGGCTAAAATCGCGATGTAATATCTTACAGTAATAGTCGCGCAACTTTCTATCGTAAATCAGTTCAACATAAGTGCCGTCCTATGACGCATATTGCTATACGCACGTATTCGCGAAGTTTCGACCAATCACTGATGTTCCGCCGTTTTATGTACGCGTCAATTTTGTTTTAATGTCCCATGCAGCGGATCGCGCGTAAGCGAATTAGCGGATCGCCAATCACAGACAGCTTTAAATATTATTTTGCAAGCAGATCTAACAGAACGATTCTGTGATTTGCGATAAAACGGTGGAACATCAGCGATCGAAACGTGTTATCTGAGCTTTCCGTACATTCCATACATTTCGCATTTATACCATTATGTTGTCACTGGCTGTATCGAACTCAGTTTGGAATACGGTATCATTATAAAAGAGAAGAGAAGAAGCATTTATAATAAGCCGCAAGATAGTACGGTCGATGAAAAAAGAACAAATTGTGGCAATATGGAATAACATATCAGAAAAGCGGCATTATTTTTGTTTTTCAGGAATGCATGAAGAAGTACTTCGACGAGTTCAATTTTTTCCACGGTATGTTCCTCCAATACTATTACACTATTAGCGCAAACTTTGTTATGATTCTTTAATCGAACATTCTGTTGAGACTAAAAATGAATTTTCATCCGTTCAAGAAACAGGTGACATAACTATGATAACAATGTTTGTGTGTCACTTTGGCAAATGGTATAATAGTGGCACAGCTTCTTTGCTACTGGAATGTGGACGTAAAAGACAAGGAAAACATCAAGAAGAAAAGCTAGAATGAAAGAAATGGAATGGTTAATTTATACAGCGTGCGATTTGATAATCTACCTAGGTCAACAACAAATAATGCGTGATTGTGATAAAATTTCGCATGAATGATATTTTACGAAGCAAATGTGATGAGAGATGTATACTTAGGAATCACTTTCCATAAGAAATAAGTTTCTGAGAACGTTTGCATAATATCTAATATACAAATAATTTAGAATTATAATATAATTTTGCATCCCGAAAGTCAAAGCATAATAATACTTATTTTTATTAAAAGATATGAAAAATGACAATGTTAGAAAATATTATGTATACACTTATTATGTATACATTAAATAAGACTGAATTGTTGTATGCGTCTCATTGCGAGCATCATTTGTCTTGTTTAATATTTAATAAACAACAAGGATGAAATAATTCCAAGAGCGTTGCGAGCATCAAGTGAAATGTCAAGTCTAAATGTAATAAAATTAATGTTAATGCACATTATTAGAATATTTGAAATCATTTATTTCAATGTATAATAACGACTACGATAATGAAAGCTGGATACCGTAAAGCGCATATGCGCTTTACGGAATCAGCCAGAAATCGATGGAATCGATTTATCGATTCATCGTCGTCATTTGTAGAGCAAATGTCCAGTCTCTAGTAATAAAGAGTCTCTAGTATACGTCGATCAATGTGCCATCTTACATCAAAAACGCGAACAGTACATTTCTCCATCACTGGCCAGGCGACGACGACGATGATAATAATGACGATGACGACGTTTCTTAAATCACAAATTTCACTTTCGGACTTTACATCGCAATATTTCCGCTCGGGAGTTATGTAAATAAAAAATATATAAGAAAAGTGAAAACACTTTTCTTATATAAATTAAACCCAAGCTATCTATTGAATTTATTTAAAATTTAATCGATTCAATCGTTATTGAGATCCGATAATCGAAGGATCTGTCAATGCGAYGTTTCGCGTATAAGAGGCACAGCTGTCTCGGCTCTGCCCTGTCGCGCGCAACTTGGCGCCGAGACACTACCGTGCCTCTTGACACTTAAGTATTTAAATAATTTACAATAAATAATAAATTATTTATTATAATTATCCTATTTATTTATGTACTTTATTCGATGCCCGCAGAATTAACTCATTTATATATTCGTTTTTTATATATACATATAATAATAAGAAGATATATATTATATTTGTAATAACGGCTGGAGAAGATTTAATCAAGTTGAAACATTTTATGATTATATGTATTATTTCATATAATAAATTAATTAAAGAAACTAACACCTAATTTGTTTGTTCTATTGGCCTACTATCTTTTCATATCATTATTAATAACACCAAAGAAAATTTATTTTATTTTATTTTTGTACCTTATAAACATGTGCTGTACAAATCACGAATATATGTGATACAAAAAGTATTATTAATGATAAAAATATGGATACTGTTACTACCCAGATAGCCAAACCTGAAGAGACAGATTTTGAGCAGACCCTGTTATAAATTTCAGATTTCTGTGTGAAATGTTGCCAGAAAGGCAACATTTCACACAGAATCTGTAATATCTGACGATGTTGGCAATTTGCTGCTAGAAATCTGATAGAATTTGTATGCCAGCAGATTGGTGATAAAAATCAAACAGAATCTGTTATCAGAATCTGACGGCAGATTAGTAGCAGAAACCGAGCAGAATCTGCGCTGAATATTTTCAAGATTGCCGCTAAGTAGTATCTATTGGTGTCCATTTCTCGCTTTAAAATCGTTGGGATCTTTATATAACTGAAATCTATCGAAACTGAGACATGCCATAATTATTTCTGCTATTATTTATGTGTACATTTAGAACGATATGATTGTGATAGCATCAAGGAAGCTAATAAGCATAGTTGTTAGAAAATGATCATTGATGTTAGTACAAAGAAGAAAAACTACGATAATTTTATGATTTTAAGACATAATCTTCAGAATATGTTTTCAAAATCTAATGTGTTTTAATGTAAATTATATTAATTTTTGTTAATAAAACTTAATATTATTTAATTTTTACTTGTTATGTTTAAAATTACTATTTTAAAATTACTATTTTAAAAATAAATAAAATAGGAAAAGGTCATTTTTTAAGATTTTTCAGTAGCAATGATGTCACAATTTAAATATCTATAAAAGCAGCAAAGCCTGCTCGGTTCTACCGCCAATCTGTCGTTAGATTCTGTCAGCAGGTTTTATTTGATTTCTAGTGCCAATCTGCTATTTTATTATGTGAACAAATTTTGTCGACAGAATGAAAGCAAAATATGATCGTAATTGATGTCAATTTGCTGATATCTTCTGAACAAATCTGCTGCCAGTCGACATTCTGTTAACATTTTGATTATCGGATATGTAATAAAAATATATTACAATAAAATTTCTTAAAATTTTTTAAAAATTAAAACTTGCTTTTAATGCACTCTAAAAACCTAATTTGTTAATAATAATTGTAAAATCAATTTTAAAATATAAATCGCAAAGTTAACTTTAATTTGCATTAAAATGAATAAGTTGTTTATCTTATATGAACAACTAAATGTACTTATCTTATATAAAGATAAGTAGATAAAACAACAATCATATTCACCAGATAATTATAATAGAATAGAATATGATTGACTCCAAAGATAAGAATCTTAATCACATTTCAATGCTTGGCGAGCAGAGACTAGTTCAACGACATATTTAAAAAGCTATAAGAATCATTTTGTCTGGATTGTGGTCTAAAATTTGTTTAATATATTAATTTAGTCCAGTTTTAGTTCATTGCGTCCTAAAATGGAGGTTTTTAAGAAGTCCAAAATGGTAACACTGGATGTTTTTAAAATGTTTTTAAAATATTCATGGATCTAATTTGGATCTAATTGTTTTTAATATGTCTAAAACGTTCAACATATACATATACATTTTGAATATATATTTTTAAAAATTACTGCGCTGTCTAGGAATAAGCGAACTACAACGTAAGCACAACGAAATAACGGGTGCGTTCAAATGGCAAAGCGGCTAGCCCAAGAGCCAAGTGATTGGTTCATACTTATATGTATATTCAATCATATTACGTTTCGTTTAACGCATAATCTATACGCGCATTTATCTATACGTATACGTGACGTATGTCATAAGATGCGTTCCGTTTCACGCATGAGTGATATTTATCTATAGTATACATAACATATACTATAGATAAAGCGCGCATATGCAAAACAAAACGCACTTTGAAAAGTATCCATCATAATTAAATAATACGATTAAATCGCAAGTTAAATGAAACGGACCTGCTTTGGAATTCACTCATTTTCTGATATATTTCGTACATGACTATCGATGATAATCGATTAGTAAAGAGAAGCGTCACGATAGTCAATCGTCTTTTTGTTTGTATGGAAACCAATGCATTTTTTGGCTTCTGATTGTTAATGACACTGACAGTCAATAGTGATATACGGATACAAGAAAAATAATAATAATGATAAAAAAAATAATTAAAAAGATAATTTTTGCATTATTTCTTTTACAAATAATCAAGTTTGAAGAAATAAGAAAAAAATTGCTAATAATTATATATAATTATATATAAATTATTATATACAATTATATATGAGCAATTTTTTCTTATTTCTTCAAACTTGATTATTTGTAAAAAAAATGCAAAAATTATCTTTTTAATTATTATTTTTTTATTATTATTACTATTATTATTTTGTTTATAATTATATATGTCTATATATGTTGATATATATTTATATATTTATATATATTCTTATATAAAAAATTTTTTACCAGGAACACGTTTGCTATCACGGTCAAGTTGGAAAAACCTTCGCTATAGCCTTTGCATTTCTTGCAACATTTCTTTTACGTAATATGTCGCACATATTTACTTGTACACATATAAAACACATATATAAATAATCATAAATTGATAATATGGATAATCAACAAATGTGTTCCCCATACATACTCTTTCGATAACTTCCCTTTTATTCCTTCCATCTTTTTTCTCCGCCTACGTTTCTGTCAAAATTATCACATCAAATTCCTTTAAAAATCCCCAGAATTCCTCATCTTTGTTCCTCAGACCTGCTACATTCCAGAACTACGTTCCAACCTCTTCTCACCTCCTCTTCTCTCTTCCCATCTCTTCCTTCCCCAACTTCTTTTTGCCCTAACCTGCTTCCTCCCTTATCCCCTCTTTCTCTTCCCCCTGTCGTTCCTCTCTCCTTTCCTTTATCGTCCTTGAGCTTTTCCTCCTCCTTGTTCCATCTTCACTATTGTCCTTCTATCCTGATCTTCCTATATCTCATCCATACTCTCCTTCCCTTCCTTTCCTTCATTCTCGCAATCTCCTCTATTTCCATCTCATCCTACTCTCCTCCCATGTCCAATCCTCCAATATCCTCTCCCTTCTTCCCTTCAATTTCTTCTTTTACTAAATCTCTTTTTTCTTCTCCTCTTTTATTCTTACTTCCACCGCTTCTATTCCCTTCTCCTTGTCTCCCGTTATCCTCCATACCTCCCTTATTTTTACTTCCACTCTTATCTCCTTCAAAATTGTCTCCTCTGCCTCTCTTCTCTTCCTTTCTTTTACCTCCAATCCTCTTATAATTACATTTTTCTTCTCTCCTCTCTCCTTTTTTTCCATCCTTCTCTCTATTTCTCTCCCTTTCAATTCCTTTTATTCCCTCCTGATCCTCCTCCATCTTTCCTTCTAATCCCTTCCACTTCCCTTCTAACTCCTTTATTTCTCTTTTTATGTCTTCTCTCTCCATCTCTCCTTCTCTCCATCTCTCCTCCCGTTCTCTCCACTCTCTCTCTTACGTCCTCTCTCTCTCTCTCTCTCTCTCTCTCTCTCTCTCTCTCTCTCTCTCTCTCTCTCTCTCTCCTCTCATTTCCTCAATCATCCTCCTCATTTCCTTTCCTCCATTCTTTTTTCATCCTCGTCATCATCTTCTCCCTCCAA